>RJWM01005350.1:0-54282 GCA_004363535.1 Dasyprocta punctata
CTATTAAGAAAGATTGCATTGAGACTTTTGTAAGTAAATGGTCACGACTTGAGACCATACTCAAAAGTGAGATAAATCAAACCCACATGTGTAAATACCATATTGTCTCCCTAGTGTAAGAAATGGAAAAGTATATATGATCCAAAATCTCTAATAAATACTATGTAAGGGTAAAAAACAGCTCAAAGAGCAAACGTAATTGGGAAGGGAAAAGGCGCAAAGAGAAAAGGAAAGAGGAAAAAATATAAACCTGTATATATGTATATGTACGATAACTAGAATGAACACACTGCTGAATGTATTCGTTATTGAGAAAGAACAATTAATACTCATATGATTGGATCAGTTTTACATGTCTATATCTGTTAATGTAAATAACCATTTTAAAGATAATGATATGCAATATTGCAACCATTGTCAAGTTTCTGTCATCCGGTTTTGTAAAGCTGCTATGTTACTGTTATGTATTTACTGTAGTCGTTTGTTTGTCTCTTTTGCTTGTTGTCTTTGTTATATATGTCTTTTTTTCTTTTTTTTCTTTGCTTAAATTAAAAAAAAAAAGGGAAGTGACCTAGAGTCGGATACAGCAGGGAGCTGCAGAAAGGGTGGGTGCTGAAAAAACAATTAAGATGCGTTATGGACATGGACCAGCTCCCCTCGATAAAGGTCTTCATTATCAGCCAAATACTAATAAGTATTAATAGAAAAGTTTTTTTTTTTTTAAAAAAAAAGAATAAACTCTCCCTAAAGGCAGTGCTTTACCATCATTAAAACTTCCTTCCCTTATTAAAGTCAAGTAACTAATTTTTAGTTTTTGTTATCATTTAAGGGGGCTAACAATAAACGTCTGTAAAATGAACCTTAGGGCTGAGGTGCACAGAGTGATAGCGTGCTTTCCCGGCATGTGCATGAGCCGAATTCAGCCGTGAACTTCATGCGCACCTTTAATCCTTCCTCTTACAGAGTCTGAGACAGGAGGATTACAAGTTTGAATCTTGCCTGGGCAGCGTAGTGAGACTCTGTGTCTGATCAAAAAATAGATAATAAAGACAAAGGTTGAGGATATAGCTCAGCCGTTGGTTGAGTGCTCCTGGGTTCGCTTTCCAATGCCACATAAACAAACACAACAAAATTTACTCTCCGTTTTTTCCTATTAATTTTGCTATTGATACTCTGATGTTGCAATGCCTCAACACGAAGTTAAAGATTCATCGTGAACTGAATTCTCTTCTTTCCCAATATGATGCATCTCAATTGTTAATTATTTATACATATAAATAATTTATTAGGAAATCTCTCTATGAGAAGTGACGTGTAAATGAGATCACTAAATTATACACAACCATTATGACCCTTGTGGTAAATCTGAGCAAATATGAGCCTTAAACCCAACTCAGCTTTTTCTGTTCTTATTATGAAATTCTTCTTGTCTCCCTCATGGCCTCTTCTAGTCATAAACCAGTTTTAGCCTAAGAATCAATCTTCTGAATTCCTAGGCCCTCTCTGTGATTATTGCCAGTATTTGTGGAGTTCTGGTTGTTCTTTTTTTTTTTCCTTAGGGCTATGGAGAGTGAACAATGTTTTGAGAAATGAAAATCCTAACTATAACTTTATGCTAGACATTGTAACCTTTTTTTATCTATTTCAGTATTTCAGACCAAATGAACTTTTTCCTTGGGAGTGTGAGTTTAATATGTTGCCACTAAATGAGATGAATGACAAGGTCTTGTTGAATTTCTTGTATTTCATTTATTACATCTGAAACATTGTCATGGTCAGAACTATGTTTTAATGCCTTTGTCTGAGCTTCTGTATGAATTAGCTGGTTTTCATAGAGGAGGACAATATATATTTTCTTATGTTCATTGTGACTGAAAAGGTGTGTCTCAAACTGTAAAGCTGCAGTGAGAAACTGTGCCTTTAATAGTCCTATCACTTTCAGATAGTACAGTTTTACACCCAAATAATTTCAAATTCTAGAAGACACATTTTACTTCTTCTGATAACAAATACATAATATGCATTAACCAACACAAAAGCCCACATACTACAGAAACATAATCATGATTAAATGGATTTAATTGCTTTTCAATACTATGCATAAATAGCTTTCTCACCTGTGTCCCAGGAGCTGTAGCATGTTGCTTTATACCTCAATGAAAAAACCATCTCGCATTATCAAACCCTTCATCATCTTGCTATTCTTCAACTTGTCATTTTAACTTAATGAAATCCCATTTATCTCTGACCTTTTGATTTTGATTTCACACAAAACCCCCATGATTTATTTATATTACTCTTGATAACCATCCAATTTCTCTATATATTTTATTTTTCTTTCTAAACTCATTCTATTCTCCTTGAAGTCAAAAACTGTCTCAGGTTCTGGGTCATTTTCTTCATTGGACTCAATTTTAGATAAATGAGGGTTTCATGACAAACTTCACTGTACTCGAATTATATAATTTAAAAGAAAAGAACAGTTGATGTCATGAGGTCAATTTTACAGACATTGTGGAGTGGATGCTGTCCTGGAAAGGACCCCACACCCTACCCCTGAGCCCAAGGAGACAAACATTGCTGAAATGTCGCCTTCTCTTCCTGGATCTGCTTCCCTTCATGAGCCATGACATACAGATGTTCCTCTCTCCTGGTTGATCTCCAAGTTTTGGCAAACTTCTTCATTTGCCAATCACCATTTTGCCACATTGCTCATGCGTGTTTCCATTTTTTACTCTGCCATCATAGGTATCTTAAGTAGCCATTTGATATCCAGTTGATACTACATTTCTTTTCTAATGACCACACTTGCATTTCTCAGACCCTGCAATTTCTAGCATTAAAATGAGCAAGTCAACATCTTCCTCCATACCATGCTGATTCTGGGGTGTGTGTGTCCCAGTCCCATTGTGAACCCAAGTTCTCCTGGCTCTCTCACCTCTTTTCTCACCCTGTTAAATGGTATATGCCTTGACACTTTGATCACTTAGTCTTCCTGTCCCCGATTTCTTGACTTACAAAACCTTGTCACTGAGTAAACCCCACAATTCTCCTTCATAATAGAATGTGAGCAGAAATCCTTTCACTGTGCTGATTGGCTCTGGTACAAGTCCAGGTTACTATCGATATGCTCATTCATCTCTACTGCACTACTTATTTCCAAGAGCCAGCTATTGACCCCAACACAGTACCTTACTTTCACACACCTAAGCCATTTCATAATTGGCTAAACTTTGTCCCTTTGATTTTAGAAAAACCAAAGCTATCTGCTATCGACTCCATCATTACTTTCTTTCCTCAACAAAACATTTTTGAGAGTTTTCTCTTTCCTACCTTTCTCCTGACCTAGTGCTAAATAAATCCTGTGTCCTGTTCAGATCCAATAACCCCTTCTCAGACCAGCTCAATCTTTGCTGCTCTCACCTTTTCCATCCAAACTTTATCTCCTGTATTTCCCTTCAACTATTATACCAGCTCCTCCACTCAGCCTACAAATATGTATAATCTTAAATCACCTTATTGAAGAAAAGAATAAATTTTATTTTCATCTCTTTTACTTTATGACTCTCTACAGTATTCTTTTCTTTGCTAAAAAGTTCTCAAAACAGTAGTCTTTTTATCCTATGTTTCCTGCTTCTATAGTATTTTCGTGATCATTTTTAGTCTGTTTCTTGACTACTCCATTACATTTCCTCTTAGAAATTTTTAATATTTGTTTAATAAGCAAATCTAAGTCATTTGTAAATCCTAGCCTTTCTAGGAAAGATGCTTTGGTATAAAACTCTACTTTTTGTGTTGCATATTCCTTTTCTTAAGAACTACTTGATCTCAGGTTTTCATACATGAAGAATTTATGGTCCTTTCTACTATTTGAGGGACATCACTTTATCAGCTATGTATTTATCTGTGTGTGGGCTCATTTATATTTTATATTTTCTTCATATCAAAAATAACAAAATCCACTCTACAAAGTTTAAAAGTACAGACTACATTTATCAAAGAACCTTAATCTCTCTTTTTATTAGATGGTTATTGGCTTAGGTTTTTTATTATTACACTCATTCGTAGAATGCATTCTAGAATAGCAATATGATAAAATTTTCTTGATTTGTTGTAGCTCAGAATACTTTTTTTAGGAATAAAGGCTGATCCCCATAAAATGGTGTCTCATCTCTTATTTTGACTTTTCAAAATTCTATCCTTCTCCTTCATGACCAGTTTTTCTCCCGACAAATCTAAAAATTCAACTCAGTTTAGTAGTATTTTATTTTTTAATTTTTTGTGGTACCAGGGATCAAACTCACAACTTCATGCCTGCCACGCAGGCAGGCACTTATGCCACTGAGCTAAACCCATGTCCCTATTTTTTGAGACAGGGTCTCACTATGCAGTTCAGGGTGGCCTTGAACTCACCTTGTAGCCCAGGCTGGTCTCAGACTCATAAGGATCCTCCTGCCTCAGCCTCGCAAGTGCTGGGATTAAAGGTGTGCACCACCACGCCTGGCTAGTTTTTGAATTCTTAAGTGACAGTTTTCACACTTCTTACATCTAAGTCAAAATTAGTTTTTACCTTGATTCCTTTGGAATTTTTTCTACTAAAACACTTACTGTGATACTTGATATTTGAGTTATTAACAGTAATAACAATAACTGAAAATTGAAGACATAGTGTCTTTGTCAGATACTACACCAGTCACTTGGGATTCTTTTTGTCTAATCCTCAAAAGAAGCATGAAAGCTTGATATTTTTTCTCTTTCTGTGACAAGTAAATGTAGAAAATTTAACTAAATTCTTCCGGGTCACAGAGACCTGCGAGCAGCTGACCTTGAAGCTGTCTTTTTTTTAAAGCCTTTACTTCCCTCACACATTTACAGACTTCTGTGCTTGTGACTCCTTAGTGAAAAGGTGATATCCAGGAGGGAAAGGGGAGGTAAACAGGTGTTTGTGTAGTGTGAGAAAAGGGCGCATTTGCAAAGCACTGATAGCAGTTAACTCTTTGGAAACTGCAGTGAAGCAAGGAAGGCTAGACAGAAGAGTAGCATTTGGAAAGGTTCTAGAAAGATAGACAAGGTAGGAGGGAAATGAAGGCATGACAGATTTCCTAGGGAAGGAATGAAGAGTACAAAGTATGGACCCTTAAAATCTAATAAGGCTGGAACATAGGACTTACATAGAACACAGGACCTGAATTAACTTATTTGGTTTGACTTTTCTGCTTATATGGCTTCTCTCTGACATCCATTATGAAAACCAAAAGGAATAAAATCAGAAATCAATTTGTATAATATTAAAAAATTTAAGAAGCAGCACTCAGTGCAGTGTGGTGATTATTAATCTTGAGCTTATTCTCTTTCCAATCCCTGGGGTCTTCAAAATTTTGGCTGGCAGCTCTGTATATTGTTAAAAATTACTTTCGAATCCTCTGAACTTCTTACCAATGGTTCTAATCCAATTCCATAGTAGTAAGTGACTTACGACTACTACTTCCAGCCAATGAGGTAACAGTCTCTTTCACTGTGCAGTGGAAGAGTAAGACTCACTTAGGGTGCTGAGAAAGACCCCATAGTTCCTACAAAATCCGGGTATGTTTTTACTCTCAGAACACCATGCCCTATAGTGAACATCTACAATTTGGTAGAGTGATCTCAACTTGAAAGGCATTTAGCCATGACTGCTTCCCCTCACACCTTTTGATTATTTGTGCACAAATGCAAACCTGCTTTCCTCTGGCAGGAATAAGAGAGGAAAGAGTGATGAGAGTAATACAGATAGTGTCTTAGAACACAAAGTTACTGTATAAATGCTACAAAAGGCTTCTGTTCATTAAGACTCTGCCAAGTGCTAGGTTCTTTACTATTTTCCATGCATACCTTATCTAATTTTAACTCGCACAACTACTCTATGATGTACGTACTTAACCGCATTTAAAATAATTGAAGAAATAGCTTTAGCAAGCTTAGATTGAATGTTGCAGTGAATTCTAGATTGAAAAGTAGATTATATACCTATCTGGTTACAATGCTATCTATTGCACAGGGTGAAGCACTATATTATTGCTGCAAAATAAATTCTTCACAAGTCAAAATATTGTGCTTAAGTCTGAGAAAACTAAAACACCATGACAGTACATTTTACCCTTAATATTGTCATTCGACTTTAGACCTATTATCAATGTTATTATTCTTATTATATTTAATTACTTATGCTGTGCCATAGAGATTTTGTTTGATATTCAGTGACAGTCTGCACCATCGTATCAAAGCAAACTGATTAAGTTCACGGTTCTCTTTGATTAAAATGCATCAGACATTTGTGTAAGATATGGTCGATGAATTCCCTTGAAATCATGGAAACAGATAATTAAATTTTGTCATTTTTCCAAACTTTGGCTTTGTTCTTTTTTAGGAAAGACATTATATAATCTTAGAGTAAACCAAGTCTCATTCCCCCAAAGTTAATTAGCATGTAAATAAATTTCCTACATGCCAGTGATTGTTCTTGCTAAGTAAATTGATGTAGCTGGACACATGACTTGGAAGCAGAACTTTTTTATTTTTATTTTTGATAACTCTAAAATGTTTTGAAATTTTACAAAGGTACAAGATGAAAGACTAATGTATTCCTTTGCCCAATCAGCCAACTCTCACTTCTGCTCTGATTGGTACATTGAAGAAATGCTAACAGTATATCTGTAACCTGTTAAGGAATATCAAGTCTCTTCAGGAAAGGCATAATGAAATGCTAATACTCACCATTAACCATTTGCATTGAAGGGATCATAGAAAAACATTTATTTCTTCTCTTTGCCTAGAGAAGCTCACAGTACCCTCAGCACAGGAATCACTGCCACCTGTGAAATGAGGACTACAAGAGGACTTCTTGTAGAGACGAACTTTGTGTTATTGTTACTATCTATAATTTTATAATGCTTTGCATAATCTTTTACAAGGTGTATGATAAATTACTTTTTCAATGAATATTTCAAATTTCCAGCTGTCAAGAATTGTGCAACTCACAAAACAACTGTATGTAGACAGCGCCTAAGTATTTAAGTAAATATATTTTTATCATCCTGGTACTATCAAAAGTCTGAATTGTTCTCCCTTGGCTGTCCAGCAAATGTTCATTATCAAAACCAGTTCCCCCTTAAACTGTGACCTGGAGAGTTGAACTGCACTGATTCTGGATGTAATGGGTCTTCTCTCCTCCTTCCTTCTCTCCTCCTTCCTAAGACAACATCGCTTTTCTAGGCAGCCTTTTTTGATTCAAGTTTAACAGAAATCTCAACTTCCTCTATGTTTTTGTTGCTTTTTCTCTCCATCACATTTATTATATAAATTGACCTTTTAATCTTCTATATAAGTAGACCAACTTTAATAATTTTGAACTCAGAAGACTGAACAGGCAGAAATCATTTGCTTTAGTGGGTGGAGAGAGGGAGGAAAGAAGCCTGAAAAAGTATATTAATAATTTTTATTTGGTATGTGTGTGTGTTTTGCTGGATATTGAATGCAGTGTATCACGTGCTCTGCTACTAACAACAGCACGCAGACATGACATTTCTTTAATTCTTGGATTTGTTTAAACTTTTTAACTTCTTAGTGATACAAGCTACTCATTTATTTGTGTAAGAGAAATTTTAAAAAATCCACAAGACTTTGTAGCCAATACCCTTTGCCCAGTCAACTACATGTTACTGGTAGATTTAATTGAAAATAATTGAGATTTACTTATTGTATCCATTTGCTTCATAGTTTGGATTCTTATTCCTAATGATATTACATTTTTGTCTAAAAAGTCATTGATATTTGGAAATAGCTTCTTTCATGAAAGAGAGGCACCAATGAGTATTTGAATGATACATATATGAGGGCCAGCTTGCAAGATGGATTAAGGATTTTCTATTTAGCACCAAAGGATGATGAATGAGTTCTCTTCAGTCAGAAAATGTCCCTTGTTTCTTACAATTTTAAATACAAAAATACACAAAAAGTCATTGCAGCTATTTAGCATTCAGCAGAATATTACTTTACTAGAGTGTTTAAACATTTCTAACACTGTCTTTATTCAAAAATATATCCTATATCTATTTATAATCTAAATTTCAAATTTGTGCAGTGTATTTATATAATTATTGTGATTAACAATATATATTCTACTGAGGCAAACAATTGAAAACGGGAGTAATGTGCTTTTTATATAAAAGTAATGCCCTAGAAAATAAATAAAGGAGAACAAACCGAAGTAGAAAAATGAGTTAATTAGATTGGAAGAAGGGAAATGTTCATGCTTTAGTTCCAAGTACCTAGTTTTTCAGGGCATTCATTGGGTTTAAAACATGTTCTGAACTGAGGCAATTATATGATGCTTATAGATTTTGCAAACAAGACATGGAATTGTTGAGCATTATACACTGACTCAGAATAATATTAAAGTATTAATTTTCTATCTTGTCATGCCCTTTTATATCGTATTTGCAAATTAGAATACAAAAGTACAGTTTTTCTAAATTGGTAAATATATTAAAACAATTTTAAAACAGCTCAGTAAACATAATTCTAAGAAACACCCAATTATAGGAAATCATACATTAGATTTTTTTTTTTAATTTGTTAAATCAGGTTTAGTAGAGTATATTTTTATAGGGTAAAGCGTGTCTTTTTTGGTATATAAAAGATTGCTACATAACACAGTGCATAACATAGATGGTACATGGCAAGGTAGAGAAAAGTCCCATCACCTAGAAATCGGTGTCCTGGTGCCCGGTTGTAGTGAAACTTCAGTGTCTGTTATTCTGACTGTCCCTTGTCTTGCAGGAGTCCCATCAGGAAGGATGTGAAGGTCTTACCTTAGATCCCTGTTTTGCCCGAGTCAGGTAAGGGGGTGAGTCACCCCCACAGCTAGCAGGGGACCCCGCAGTGGCTGAAATTTCTTCATGGGGATGTCAGAATTCCATCAAACCAAACAGAGGAATGGGATCACTATCCCCTAAGGCAGGGGGCATGGAAACATAAAACTAAAATTGATAGCTTTCAATAAGATTGTTCAAGTGAATGTCTGTTTTTTGAAAGTCAAGTGGAGTTTGTAAAATCCTATTTTGTAAGGTAATAGAATCTACGTTTTACCCAATGTAATAGAAAAATATTCAGGGCACAAACATAGTGCTTTTTTCATCAATTTTAATTCTTCAAAATATTATTGTTTCTTTAGCCTCAAGAATAAGGATTATTCCCTCAATTTCTTCTTCATATACTGAATTTCCTCTGTGTGTGTTTGTTAATGTAATGGCTGTACATTAAATCAGTTTCAAACTAAAATAAAGTTGATTTGGGGCCCATTTGTAAATGAAAGAGCATGAATTTGTGTAATTAAACTTCTTTATTGAGGGTCAGGGATATAGCTCAGTGGCACAGCACCTGCCTGGCAAGTGCAAGGTCCTGAGTTCAATTCCTGGAACATAAATAAATAAATAAATAAAAATTAAAAACCTAATTTATTGAGAAATGATTAATGCACATAAATCTGTTCATCTATCGTATACCTAACTTGATGAGTTTGGAAATAGAATACACCTGTGAAATCATCACCAAGATCTATTTTGTAGATCTGTCCAATTGTCTTGGTTACTTTTTGCTCATTGCCAAGACGAGACAAAATACCTGACACCCAAAATTAGGGAAGGAAAGGTTTATTCTTACAGTTTCTCGGGAGTTTCAGTCCATATGTTGGCTCCAAGGCAGTATGGAATGATGGAGCTACAGTTCATGGTGGCTGCAAGCTGCAAGCCACAAGCCGCCCTGGCGAGAGAGACAGAGAGAGGCGGAAGCAGAAGCGGAAGCGGAACAGCAAGCGGAAGAGGAAGACCCACCTTCCCTTACACTGTATCTCGGCTCCACCCCTGGGCGGGCACAGCACTCACATTATCAGACAACAAACCAATAGCAAACCAATAACTCAGCCCCATCAATATTATATGAGGACTTGGGGGTACATAGCATATTACCCGGTACACCAATACTTCCTTAAGTTTCCTCTAAGTTGCTTTATTGTTGTTGTTGTGTGTGGGTATTTGCGTCTCTGTGTGCGCACACATGTGTGTATGTGAGATAAGAACCTTTAAATTAAAATCTACCCTCTTAGAAAGATCTTAAGGTACAGTAATCTCTCAAACTCATTTCTAATTCTCTTGAAAAAGCAGTGTGTTTTAATTGTCTGTGCTTTCATTTTGTTAGAAATTTCCTGTAACATAGCTCTAGTGAATTTCACAGAAGGGATCCTAAGAATAATTGAAACTCTTGTCACTGCATAGCCCTTGGGATGTCAATTTTAGTTTAGGCTACCCATTAAAATGTAGCCCTTGCCACCATGGTGCCGCCACTCTTGAGAGGTAGAACTGATGTTGATTTTTTTTTCTCTCTTCCGTTTTGGTGCACAGGGTAGAAAAGCATTAAATGTATGTTATTATGTCCGAAGCTTTGCCCCCACATCTAAAGAACTACAGATACGTGTTGTTATTCTACACAAGTTAGTGATAATGATATGTTAGTTATCTTTGGTTATAATTTTGGTGTAATCCCTGCATTTGACCAATAACATTAAATAGTTCTCTGTGGCTGGTATAATTTAATTTTTGGGACCTCTGTAGTTAAAAATAATGTTGCCAGGTGTGGTGGCGAACACCTGTAATACCAACACTTGGGAGGCTGAGGCAGGAGGATCACTGTGAGTTCAAGGCAAGTGTGGGCTACACAGTGAGTTCAAGGCCAGCCTGAACTACAGAGCAAGACCCTGTCTCAAAAACAAGGAAAGCAAAGCAAAACAAAACAAAACAACAAAAAAGTCATTATCCTGATGCACATAACTCTATTGGAAGAAAAAACAACTAATTATGATTAGATAAGAAGGCCAAGTGAATTCTCAGTGCTGTGAAGAAAGATAATGCTGGGGAAGATGAAAAATTATGGCTAGATGTCGTTTTGAGAGAGGATACAGTGATCAGGGAGTTCTCCTGCTCTAGTGAAGGAACAAGCAGGTGGCTCCAGGGGAGGAAAGCTGCAGCTGCAGGAGGCTGCACTTGGTGTGTTGGGTCCTGGTCTGCACACAATATGCTCAGCAGGCTGATCAGGCGTTGCTAATGAACAAGGTAAGACAAGCTGGAAGTGTTTGCAGCAATCCAATAACGTATGTGTGTTGGATCTGTTGCAGTGCATGTCTTCATTTCTTATTTTATTAGTCAGTCAATTATTTCCATGATACTTTATAAAAGTATCTGTTCACACTCTGTGGAGGTGTGTGCACCCTGCAGCCACTGATGGTGTAAGAAGCCCTGCATTAGAGGGAGAGGAGGGGGCACAGACCTGCGTTCGGAGAGGGAAAACCTTGTTTAATCACAGCTCTCCCCTGCTTTCACATCTTTCTTACCCACACTCAACCCCTGGACTTAGATGGTTCTGCTTTCAGAAGAGCGCATCCATTCTCCTACTGCAGCTGATTAAGCAAGACCAGCTTCTCCACTTAGCAAAATGTTAAGAAGCTTTAAATAAAGATTTGAAATTTCACGCAAGAGAATTATAATGATGCACTTAGACTCCACACTGGAAAACCAGGAAAGAAAGTGCATAGAGGGTGACTGATGGCCAAGGAAAAGATGAGGGGACCAGAAGGATGGGGAGGAGGAGACATCACCAGAAAGGGAACAGAGACTATTAACCTGAAGGTACCCTCAGAGAGCCAGTGACGGATGCCCACCCCAGGGTTTTGGGAAAGGTGTTATTATCGGTGGGAAAGAAGTGACCTCATTGTAGCAATATTCTGAAACCCCAGCAGCTTTGTTTTCAGACTTCGGTAGGACAGAGAGTAGCATCCACTATCTGCTTCTAGATGGAGTCAGTCCCCGTTAGAAGACAGTCGCGAGTGCTCCAGATAGCTAACATTTCAAATGGGATAATGAAAATGGTTTCCACTGGTATCTCCTCTTTCCCCTTTCCCTTCCTCCCCTTCCTGCTCCTCTTCCTCTTCTTTCTCTTCCTCTTCCTCCCTTCCTCCCTTCCTGCCTTGCTCCTTCCTTCCTTCATGTCTCCATCTTTTGGCAGTGCTGGGCACTCACCCAAGGCCTTGCCAGCATGTGCTCTGCACTGGGCTGCATCCCTAACCCTTCCTTGCTTTTCCAAGTGAATGCTAGCTCTCTTCCATTTGTGTAAGTGGGGAAGGGTGAATTCGTTTGGACGGGAAAACTTGGAGCTGAGTCAGAAAGTTGAAAGAATGGAGAGAAGGAAGGGCAGAATTATACTAATTGCACCTGCTACCCTACAGCTCCATGCCGATCATTTGCAGTTTCCTTTAGCTCCTGTTGTCTGAGCGATAGGGGGAAGGGATTTATAGTGGGGAGATTTGTAGTAAAGGAGAGAAAAGGACAGTGTAATAAATTTCTGACCAACGATGTAATATTCTGATTCCTTTAGTGTAGAAAGGTCTGTAAAACATTTGAAAAGGAAATTCATATTTTAGGTCAAAGATCCTAAATATCTGGAATAGTTATATTACAATAATTTGAAATTTTAATATATGTGCTACCAAAGTGAGCACAATAATTTAAAATTTTATGAAGAAGCAATATACTAAATTGTATGTGACCTAATCTATAAAGCCCTATATATGTTAGTACTGAAACTTCATTTTATGTGTGAAAATATATTTTGCACATATAATACTTAGATAATCAGACATTGTATGAATAGAATGTTCACATTTTTAGAAAGTTAGCTTTTATTTTGTGGAACACTAAGATTTTAATGCTTTTGTAGTTATGCATTCTGACTTTCTCCATAAAATAGATACTTCAAAATTTCCTATATATTTTCATCTATGAGGAACATATTTGTATTTGGAAGACATATGTCCATGAAAGCAGTATATGTGCACACTTTGTGGTATTTACATTGTTACCTTTCAGTGGGGTGCTATATCCTTAATCTCCTTTGTGCCACCAGCATTTGGCTTGCCAGGGTGAGAACTAGAAGGATTTGTTCACCTTAGATGATATTTATTCCTTTTACTTCCTTACACATAATCCACCTGTGAAAGATCTTATGGCCTGTGGTAGACTTTATACTCCACTAGACAGCTTATCAGCTTCTTTGCAGGCTTTGCTATTTGAATTTTAAAGTCCAATGAATGTATTTGTGTTGCTTGTTGAACCCGTGTTCCGAATGACTACTGCTGTCTGGTTCTGGGATGATAATTAATACAGAATGGAAAGAAAGTTCATGGGATATCATGTGCAGAGACTGTTAATCATTACTGTCTTTATGATTATGTGTAGATGTATATGCACTCACACAATTACACTTACATATGCATAGGCATATATGTGCATGTACATAAATACTGATAATACATAACCAAATGCATGTATACATGGTAATGTGTAATTTTTGCATATGTGTCAAAGGGGAAGAGATAGACTGCTTAATGATTACTGGAGTTTGATATTTGTAGAGCAGAGAGATTTGCCTTCATGTAATGAGGCAGTATACTCTATGTTGTCCACAAATGAACAGTTTTAGAAAATTGAAGGTGAAACCAGAAAATCATTTCAACACTTTGCTTCTGTTATGTAGTAAGTGATAAGCAGATTACTGGATTCATCTCACCACATCAAAAAAGGGCAAACTTGCAGAGACCCAAGGCTAAGAGAGATGGTACAGTTTTACAATAAATGTGAAGAAATACAAATTTCCTTTATAGCCCAAATGGAATGAATTCATCTGTAACCTCTCAAAACATTTCCCGCACAATAAAATTGGTATTCGAAATGCTGTATTTCAGGTTTGCACTTAAATCAATATCTTTCTAATAATGAATTTCTTGTTAGAGGACTCCAAGCTCCAAATCTCCACAGGACTTTAGTTAAGGGATGTTTCTGTTTTTCTTTCTAAAGTATGTGAAAAAACTAAAGTATTCTATAATTTTCTCAAATACTTATTACCTTCTAAAAAACTTACTTTACTATATTCTCTGCAACTTTTAGTTGAAGATTTGTCCCATGCTAACTTACAGCAGTTCCTTTTCAAAATGGGAATGGCATGTGCAGAGGTAGACATGGTGATATTTGTCACTAAACTACATTGACAAGTGTTTTTGCCAGTGATTGCTGCCCTGAGCTGTAAGAAAATTTACGGAAGTATAATACTGTGAACACATAGATATATTTTCAAAGTTTAACTTATGACACATCAATTTTGATTGTTCTTTAATAAAATAATGAATAAAATGAAATCAGCTGGATTGTCTTCTGCAGTTTCACTACAATAAGAAATGAAATTCTTGAAGCTTCTTCACCAATCTGTGAACGGGTGGTGACAGTGAGTGAATTTAAGAGCGTAGGTGAATGGTCTTATAAAGAGAGATTGGCAGTGACACAGACCTGAAGCCTGAGAAGCAATTCATCAGAATTTTTGGTTCTGAATAGATTCTGCTGTACTCTGAAAAGCAACGTGCTGTATTCCTCTGTTGCCTTGGCATAACTAATCCCCACATTTAAGAGCTGCTGAATCATTTCTTGTAATGCAAAACTGTTTCTGGAAAATAAAAACTAAGCTTGACTATAGATTTCAAGTATTTTCTAATGCAAAAATCAAGAAAGAAAGACCAACTGTATTTATCTACCTCCTTCATGTTTTCCTCCAGTTCTTTCTCTTGAAAATATTCCCTTACAAATGGACAACTAATGAGGATGCTGATAATAAAAATATAATAATATTTCTGAGAGTGTACTCAATAACTCTGGAGGAAAATTATTTTTCTACAAAAAAAAAAAAAAAAAAAAAAGACCTGTATATGACTCAGTGGTAAATGTGCCCAAGTAAGTTTTGTTGCAAGAATCAGGCAACCACTCAATTCCATAATGCTAACTGAAGTTAGGGATTGTCTTCGTTACTTTTCTCTTGTTGCTGAGACTAAATACCTGACTCCAAGGCAGGGTGTCATGGTGTAGGGCTAACAGTTCAGAGAGGCAGAAGATACCTGAAATAGCAAGAGAGGAGGGGAGAGACAGCTTCTTTTTGTATGGGGCTACCTGCCCTAGGGTGGGTTTAGCACTCACACCCTTAATCCCAGCATTATTCCCTCAATCAATGAAAAACTCTAGAAGCCCACCCCATGACTTCATGAGGCTCTGCAGGGACATTAGACGTAAACCATAACAGGGATGAAATTACAAAGTGGAGAAGCTGTGGACAAGTTTCTGCCAGTTATTTTGGGATAGTTGACTCCTATAAAATATAATTTGAGATATTTATTTCAAAGTTCATATTTCAATTTATAGACAGTATACTGCTTATGTATTTCTTTACCAATTTCAAAAAGGCTTCTATTAAAATTTATATATCACTCTTAGAATTTTTTTTGAGGGGGAGGGAGGAGGAGGAGGGAAAGAGCCTTGGAATTTTCATATATTCTTATTCTATTTAACTATAAGTGATGTCTTATATTTAGAGTTATTTTTCAGAGTAGCATTAATTAATGCATTCAAATGTCATAAGTGCTACTCACCTTTATTGTCAGGTATTCAGTGAATTCTGCATAATGCCCATGTTAAAGACCCCTGGAGCATTCTTGCAAAATGTGTTGCTACATGCAGAGATACGGTAACATACAAGAAATAAGAAATTATCTTCTCCACTAGAGTAAATGTGATAGGCTAACAGTGTTGGAGTAGTCCAACACTGTTCATAGTGTTTATTGGCACGCTGCTGTCCAATCTCTTGGATATATTTTTTAATTAGTCCAGGTAGATTTATTTGTATTAAAGAATTTTTGCTATCAAAATAAATGTGAAGTCACAGTTTCATGAAGTCTAGAATTAAACCAAGCTATGGATGTGTGCGACCAGTTGAATTTGTAGTAGAGCAGAGTAATAAGAGAAATACAGGTAGTAAAAGTGATCTTATGACCCTGTAGTCTACCCGGAGTACTGGGTGTGGCTTCTTCAGTCCAGACTGCCCATCAGAAATGGTCAGTGAGGGAGAACCTGGCTTCACATGTTTTTAGTGTAGTGGGGTGTCTTGAGTATATGTTCTTTACAGTTAAGAAGATCCCTAATCATTTAAAAGATTACTGTAAAATTCTTACATTTCACAATTCCTATGATCACACTCAGGAATCTTTAGCAAAAGAAGATAATCCTTTAAACTACAGTTTCATGAAATTCCACTCATTATGCTATTGAAGGCTGTGTTAGAGAGACAGAGAGAGAGAGAGAGAGAGAGAGAGAGAGAAAAGAGAGAGAGAGAGAGACATCACATCACTTTTGAGGTCTTACAACTTCAGAGGGAGTTCACTGAGCTGCTGCCAGATTGACCTATCTTTCTAGACTTTCTGACAGACAGATCAGTTTCTCCCATGCCTTGCAATGTACTTGATTTCTATTGTCAAAACCTGCAAAAACATCACTTCTTTCAGGAAGTCCCCATGCCTTTCCCAGTGTTCAGGGTGCTGTGTAGCGTGATTCTTTTCTATGAAACTCAGCCTCTCATTATTTTGCAACACATAAATCCCTACAAGATACATTCTGTTCTCTCCCATGACCTCATGCTCTTTACTATTAGCATCTCTAACTGTCAGTGTTTTCCTGTTTTTTGAACTGTTACTGATAGATACCTCTGCATATGGTGCTTAATAGCAATGCCATACCCCATTTAATTGAAATCTCTCAAGACACAGAGTGCCTGGCGTTTCTTTTGTTTTTCCCACATGACTTGTGCCTTGAGGAGTACTGTCTGCAGAGAAAGCACTCGAGTGATATAAAATATGTCTATTAAGTTTCCCAAGCACAGACCCCTACTTAACTTCCAATTATTCTGCCATTCTGAAAACTAAACAATGAATCTGAAACATCCAGTGTTGCTTGTGCTCAAATCAGTATATCTGTTCCCTGGGGTTCTAGGTGACCGTTGGAAAAAAGCATTGTTTGAATATTAGAGTTACATTGCTTCACAAATCAAATGGAAAAAAAGAAACTGAAGCAGAGGTGAGAAAAATCCAAGCTGTTTTTCAAATGTAAAAACAAAAATTAACATGGTATCTTGGTTTCTTTTCACTCATTGCTGAGACAAAACACCTGACACCCAAAATTAGGGAAGGAAAGGTTTGTTTCTTACAGTGTTTGGAGGTTTCAGTCCATAGTCAGTTGGCTCAAAGGCAGTGTGGTGTGGTGGGACAGCCATTCATGGCTGCCGCAACAGTAAGCGCGAACCTTGCAAGAGAGGGGTCAGACCTTCTCTTGCCCTTACACTGTATGTCCGTTCCATCCCTGGGAGGATGTAGAACTTACATCACCAATCCTAGCACTAGACAACAAATCAATCACTGATGCTTGACTCAGCTGCATCCATGATTACATGAGGCTTCAGTGGAGGCCATCTGATGGTTCACACTATAGCACATGGTAAGCACATTAAGGAGAATTGAAGAGCGAAGTGAAGTCTGGAGGGTAATAATGTCTAACATGTAGCAGAATCATTGATCTTTCATGAATAAGGAGTGAAATTATGGAATTTTCACACATGATCAACTTATTGAGAAATGAATGGGACATTGTGAGGGTTCCCGACCTTGACCAATCACTGTTCGGTAACTCAAACTGTGCACCTCATTTTCCCTGTTGCAAAGTGGGAATGCACCAACTGGAGAAAGGGTGATACATTGAAATTAATTATGTGGTTTGTGTAACTTTATGTTAGTCCATAGATGGCCAAAAAACAAACTCCGGTTGACAAGATGAAATTATCCTTGCCAGTCCTTGGTATTTGCAGTGCGAGTTCATGTTTGGTATCTTTTGTTTCCCAATAGCTAAACAAGAAGGCCACCTAAGCTTTTTCTGGTTGTAATTCGGAGAATGGGTATATACTTACTTTTTAAATTTTTATTAAACTGTTGATTTTGCTAATCAAATGTCTGTATCATTACAAGTATGTAACAGGTATTTGTATTTAAAATGAGCAAGATAAATTCCTGATGTTGAAGATACCAGTTTTGTGGCATGACTCCCATTTATTTTTATGTCTTGAGTTGTTTTATGAGTACGTGATCTTTTTGGAAATAATTCCTGAGAAATCAGTTCATCTCTGCATTTATTCCCTTAGAAAGTTTCAGATGACTTACTAAATTTTGCATTATAATATGTCATGTTAGTAAGTGAAAACATTTACTATAATTACCTTGGCTATTCTTCATTAGATTGTGAATGGCCTAAAAGATTTTTGGATGCTGTTTGAATTCTGTAAATATCTGTTTAATACTAAAACATACTAAGATTTTTGTTTTGAGTGATATTTGGTTAGCATCCAAACTTGAAAATCGATTTTGGGCATGGCCTTCTCAAATTTCTCAATAATTTAAATATAAAGACACAGAAAAAGAAAACATTTCATAAAAAGGAAAATGTAATGATGGTCAATTTACTACTGGATTTTGAAAGACACCTAGAATTGATTTCATACATGTAGCTATAAGATCCAAAATGTACAATAGATATTGTGATAATGAAAGGGAAAGGAAGTGATCAAAATGAAAGAACAACTGGGATAGGAGAAAGGAGAAAAGGAAGAAAGGAAAAAATTGTATGTATATAAGTATACATATATATGTATGCATATATATATATGTATATATACACACACACACAAGTTAGATAACTTTACTGTTAGTTCATCAAAAAGAACACTTTGAGCTTTCATTGTTAGATTGTTTATTTTTTCATGCCTAAATCTTGTAACCTGAACAACTATTTCTAAAATAACAATATGCAATATATTGACTAGTGTTTTCTCCTATTTCTTTTGAAATTTTGTATCATTTCTATCCTTTTTTCTGTTTTACTTTTTAAAGCAAAAAAATTTAAAAAATGAAATTTCAAAAATACATCAATTGAGATACTCTTCTTGTATTGAAATATCCTTATAGCATAGCTGTATATTCAACATCTGGCTATAGCATTATCTCTCCTTTTTTAAAAAATCACATATATATCTATGTCTCTAGTGATAAACTTGTAGAATGAAATTTGTACTTTACCTATACTATCCTTTCAGAAATAGAGCTAATGAAGGCTTCCATAAAAGTATAGAGGTACATTAAATGTAACTCAAAATAAAAGATCTCTGTAATGTGGAAAGCTGGATGTTATTCATGTATTAGATAAATATGCTTTTAAAAATAGAACCCTTCCACAAGGGTCTGTTTTAGTGTTCGACATTCAGAAGATAACTGGGAGAGAAATATGGAGGAGAAAACTTGTGGTTCTGTATTGATCCTGCAGAATATGCTCCCCACAGGTGGGATTCTTCAAACAAGAAGACAGGGAGAGGGCAAGAACAGTGGTTATGGGAGCTCCTAGTTTCTGTTGTGTTTTAGCTGTTCTGAATAGGAGAGCACTTGAAAGCAGGGTAAGAATAAGGTTCTGCTAACCCTAACCCTTCCAAAAGCAGGATCTTATCACTTCACCAGATGATAGCCCCATAGATTCTGAGTTTCCATAGGAACCATGCACCTCGGCTTACTTCAGTTCTCTTTCTAAAGAATGGGTTCATTGATCACAAAAATGTACACAGGGTGGGGCAAAGAGCAAAAGATACACTATCTTTGTGGGCCCTCACCTTAAGCTTAGCACATCCCCAACCATGTTTCAAAATATGAAAACAGAAAGAAATGACATAGGCCCATTTACTTTTTTTAAATGATAGCATTTACAATGTTTAAAACAACAGTACCGTGCCAAAAATTTTGTATCAGACAAACTAGTCTCCAGGTGAGAAAGCACAACAAAGCTTTTTAAATTAGGTTAGGTTAAGAAAATACACCCTCTAATAACTCACCATCATATGAAGCTGAAGTAGCAGCCTTAGTACACCATGCGGTTTAATGAGTTCAAATGCATCCTCTGTGTGTTTGGATCCTAGATCTGAAGAATTTAGATTGAATAGGTGGTCAGTTAGTAGATTGTGCAGCCCAGGGAAGAATCTTCAGATTGATCCACAGTGTGTTTTTCAGATATTGTATTATTTATTCATATGCTGGTATCGTATGTTGTAGCCACCTTCTTACTGTGTCTTCTTGTGGTTTTTCCACTGTGCACAGTGTCTTTGTGTGTATCAAAATTTCCTCTCCTTGTAATGAAGACACTAAGCAGATTTAAGTTAGAACTCAGCTTCATGGCCTTATTTTAACTTATTTGCCCCTTAAAGGCCTTATCACCAAATGTTGTTGCATTGTGAGATACTAAGAACTGCAGGTTCAGAATTTTTTTGGGGGGAGAGAGGAGCCAAATTAGCTTATACCATAAGCTAACTTATATCATAAGTTATATCATACTCATTGATATATTGAATGACCAATTAAAACTATTAGATACTATTCTTTTTGAGTACTTGCTAGCGAAGACCATGTCTATATATGATTGTAACACTGTGGGCAAACTCAGAGCATCACTCACTATCACAAATCAACACCATTTGAGATTAGCAGGAGCAAAAATCTCAGAAAATGTGGGGATACCTTAATGCAAAGTTAGTGTGTTTGTCTATTTGTGCTACTATAGCAAAATATCTAAAACTAGGTAATTTCTAGAGAACATTTTTTGTTTTCCTATAGTTAAGGAAAATTAAAAACCGAGGCTCCAGTAGGCTCTGTGACGAGGGACTGGTCTCTGCGTCCAAGATAGCACTGGTTGCTGAGTCCTCCAGAATTGAAGAATGCATTGTCTTTGGATTATGGCAATGGGAGAAGAAAGCCCTACCTAACTGCTCTCATTCATGAGGGTTCCATCTTCATCACTTGTTTGTCCTTCTAAAGACCACATCACATTGGGGTTTAAAGTTGAACATGTGAATTTGGGGGCATATGATGAGACCATAAAAGAAGGGGAATGAAGCAGTCACTGGTGTACTGCCAGTGTTCACTTTGGAAGTCTGTGTAGGTTCCGTGGGCAGGTTGACCCCACAACACTCAGGCTCCCTTCCTAGTACTTGTAAATCACAGTGTTCACTTGTCTATGACAAGAGCAAAAAAGGCAACAGGACTTTTTGTTAAGCAGCAAAATATTGCTTAAATGTAGCATTTCCTTGCACCTGGAGGAGCCAAACCAAAATAAAATAAGGAATATGACAATGGCTTTAGCAAACCCACAAGGAAGAGTAGTTCGGGGTCAGCCTTCCCACTGACCAGCCCCTCAACCATCAAAGCACAGAGATCAATTGGGAGAGAAAGGGAGATCCCATGTGTTTTATTTGTGAACATGTCAGTCATATTTAGATGTTTCTTTATTCAAAACTAAAAGATATGTTCAGGTATTAGACTTCCACAGATAAAGTAAACTATTAAGACATGCATGGAGAGGTAACTAAAGTATCAGAATGTGTAGAAAAATACTTAGTTTAAGGAGTTGACTCACAGTAGTGAAGATTGGTAAGTCTGAAATCTTCAAGGTAGATTGGCCTGTGGTAGCTGATGTTGGAGAGTTCAGTCCAAAGTGCATCTAGAGGCAGAATTTCCTACTTCACTGTGGTCCACTGTCATTTCTCTTGAGGATTTAAGATGATTGAATGAGGCTTCACATCCATACCTCCCTCCCACACACATGTTACGTAGTATAGTCTCTTTTACTAACAGTCTGCTTATTAAATGTTCATCACATCTAAGAAATCCATTTCGCAGCAGCATTCAAACGGGGGTTTGACCAACCATGGGCACCATAATGCAAATAAAACCAGCTATGACAGGTGATTATGAAAGGTTTCTGAAAATTAGGTAGTTAAAAAACACAACACTCAGAATACAGAGTGTGAAAGTGGTAAACTAAAAACTCTTTAAAAAGATAATGTTCATATTATCAGTAGAATTATGAAAATATGGACCCTCAAAAAGAGGTAAGTCTGATCAAGGAACAGTTAACTATGAGGAATATTTTTAGGTTTATGCATGTCATAAAGAAGCTATAAACATGCAAATATGTACATTTGTTTTAAAACAGTATATCTGAGCATAGGGATGGAAATATATACATACAAATAGTGTACTGTATTCTGATTAGTGTTGCTAATCACTGGTGGGTATTTTTTATTTTATTTTGCAGTAATAATATTAATTAGGTCCATTCAGATCCAAAACTCAGAACTCCTATTTTATCAAAATTCTTCTGTCATGTTAGTTGCAAGGAACATAATTTGAATCTTAAAATATTTGGAATTGCCTTTCTTTATTAATGCTTTGAGAGGTACAAGTATGTAAAATCTTTGACATTAGGGCATTTGTGGGAAACAGAGGACAAGGGAAACAAAGGACACTCACACATGTTAATCTTGCAATGTCAATATATATTCTTTAAATCTTTCAAAGTGCTCTTCAGTTGCTATTTTCTACAGATGGCTATAAAAATATTTTTTGCTTGCTTGTAGCTTTCCTGCTTCACTGCACACTAACATACCCACTTTTAATTTTGACTTCGAGGAATGCATTTCCTCAAAATACAAATTTTGTCTCTCTTCTCCTGTAAAAGATGTCAAAAAGTGATAGCTTAGAGGTAATTTTTCTCATCAATCGTGAGCACAGAAACTTAAGCCTAGTGTAATCACTTCATAAGGATGGTTCAAAGTAAAAATGAGATCTAAAATGTCCGTGTACTTTTCAAACTTTCATCCATGAAAATGAAAAATACCAAGGTTCATTACATTCTCAGATTTAGTTCATCCTCACTCTATCATGTATGAAAATATTTTGTGTTTCTGATGTGTATTTTAAATATAAAAGTAATACAAATTTTAAAGCTGTAAGAAAACGTGGCAAATTGTTTCATGATATCTTGGAAATTACATCATTCTATTTATATTGTCCAAATTAAAATAATTACATACACCAAAAAGAATCAAACAAATATACATAAATGATATGCTCAAGCTTTAAATGTCCATTATTCAACATAAAATTTTATGTAGGCATTAATGATTTCAACCTACATAAACATGCTGAAAAAAAAAATTTTACACCAACATTTTCTTTTTTTTTTAAGAGCAAACATTTTATGACCTAAAGATTGAACCCTGAGTTTCCTGAATGATGGTAGACAAGCAGTCTACCATTCAGCTGCAGTCCCAAGTCTTTGAAATAGAATTTTTGAGTAAGGATTCTTTATTAGAAATGTATCAGTTTTATGGTATATCTGCAGTGACTGAGCCAACCTGTCATTCTGTACATCACTTGAGGGTCTTCTGTGCAGAGATACTGTATTAGTCAGCTTTCTCTTGCTGGGATGATGTCCCCAACATCAGCAAAACAAACGAGGAAAGGTTTATTTTGCCTCATGGTTTCAGAGGGCTCAGTCTGTGGTTGACTGACTCTGAGGCAGAAATGGCATGGTGAAGGTCATGATAGAAGAGAGCTTAGCAAGTAGGAAGCAGACAGAGAAAGAGCCAGGGACAAGAATACACCCTTCCAAGTCACACTCTCAGTGCCACACTTATCCTAACAGACCCTGCTGCCTAACTTCCCAGCTGCACATTCAGTCTTGAACTCATTGATTGATTAATCCACTGATGAGATTAACACCCCTGTGGTCCAGTTGCCTTCCAAAAGCTCCACTTCTGGAAACATGAGAATTTGGTAGACAGTTTAGATCTAAACCATAGCATAGGGCTGATGAAAAGTGAAAACTATTTTCTACTTTATAAGACATCGGGTACCTGGAAGGATGGTTGAACTGTCTGTTGCTGCTTGTTATTTTATGCATCAAACTTGCAATAGCATGGAGAACCCAGTTTATGTGTGGTAGAAAAAGTTTTGGGGAGGATTGAATGAGTGTGATATTCTTACACTGAATGGTAGTAAAGTATGCCATACATTTTTGGTTGTTGTTCATGTAGCCATGGTTTCATTGGTGTAACTCAGGAACCATCCTAGTTAAAGCTCAGTATTACCAGTATTATTCAGAGTGAGTCTTAGTCAGGAAGAGTGGTGATGATACTAATTCTTGTTTTAAAGAAAAGCACAATCTGTTTCTATTTCTGATCTTGAACCTTTGTCTCATACTAAGTTTTAGAGTGCATTTTGTTTTACTGCTTTAATTATAGAAGTGGAATTTTGTGCTCTACAATGTTTTTAAATATTTGCCTTAAAATTTGATCTGACCTTTAAAGGGCTAATTGGTGTGCACCAATGGGATTAATTTATTCAAATAGTTTATATATAAACTATTAACCAGTACAATTTTTTAGTGAAGAGATAAAAAGCTTAAACATTTTAAATCCAGTAATGATTCAGTTTTACATTTGCTTCATGTACAAAATTCATCACAGAATTAGTTCCCTCTAACTTGACATTATTAGGTAAATATAGTGAAAACTGATTTTTAAGGTCATGCTTTCCTACAAATAGATTGATAGAAATTTTAAAGAACAGCTTCATTTTTAAAAACACTGTAGCCCAATGTGAAGGAGGGCATTTTAATCTGCAGGTGTCCGGATTTTACTGTTGTAGACAGATATTGGAAGATTTTCAGTCAGATCGCAGTGAGGGAGACATTTCCATTATATACTCAGATGCTGAGATGCCTGGAAAGAGAACTGAGCTGATTTAACTGCTGAACAGTAGTTAATTGGCTACCCGTGTCCACATGCACATCTGCCATCGCCCCACAAGGAGAGGCTGACCGGAGCATTCGTAGTGGTGCTCTCTCATCTAACTTGGCATCTGTTACATTTTTATTCGCTTGAGAGTCTTTTGCTTGGCCTCCCCGATCACCCATGTTTTGCTACCAGAGAAGTAGTTTTTCAAGCAACACACAGATGAGATTTGGAGTATTGCCAGAGTACAATTGTTCTTTTATCATCTAGTGACTTTGAAAGAAAGTCTTGGTAGGAATTGAATGCTCAAACCTTGTCCCTGCACAATCTATGGTATATTACTTCACTTATGCTTTTTATTGCTGCTTATGGAATTGATTTTTCTTTTCAGTGTACCGCCCTTTCTTCAATTCTCTCCCCTTTAAATGGAAGAGAGAAGAAAAAACTAGAGCACAAATCATCTGGGAAGTAGAGCAAGAAGTAGGGATTCCCAGTACCATAACGATGCGAAATAAATGGAAATGATGAGACACGGACAAGCATTTCTACCCATGCAAGAACAAATTATATAATTCTAGAGTGCAGGCGATGACCCCAGAATATTACAGCTCTCAAACCTAAGTCCTTGAAGTAATTCAATTATTTAATTTAATTGTTTGAATGTGTTTCATACCAATTGTTTCCTTGTTTCTTAATGTGTCTATTTTCAGACTTCTTAGGTATCTAAAAGTGAATTCTCTCCATTTCTTTACTGATGCCACCCTTTCGTTTGTGGAAAAGTAATTCATTGTTTGGTTAGGGAATACTCAAATATTTCACATATTTGTCAAATTGTGCTTTGAAGAATTATAGTGAGAATGAGCATGTCCAAGACTTAATAAGTCTTGTACAGAGACTTGTTTAACTGATTAAACACAGCATTTTAAAAATAAAACCCCTTTATGCCATACCCATTTTTCTTTCACAATATTGAGTTAATGTGTAAATAAGGAAATTACATAGATTTAAAAGACACTACAATAGAAATTGAAAAGATTCAATAGGATGAAGAAAGAATTAAGGTGAATCTGGTCTCGGTCTTGGGATTGTAACTCAGGAGTGAGGAGACAATTCACTGAGATGAGACACATTATTGGTAACAAAAAATGCGACTACTATTTTTGATTTGAGGAAAGGCAGGCCAATCTATTCATTACAAGATTTATTATTGAAGCTGCATTGTTTAGAAAATGTAATATTTGCAGAAAGAGATTTGGAATTCTAGCTGTGTGAGGAAATTTCATGTAAAACTATTAACTTAAAAAAACAAGTAGAATTAAGTAGAACAAATCATATTCCACATTAAGATGCTTTAATCTTTTGACCTTAGAAATTATTCAATTTTTGTTTTATTGTCATCCGAAAATGTTCAATGACTTGGAAAAATATACCATATAGTAACTCTTCTATTTCAATATGTTCTTGCCAAACAATATGAGTAGAGTTGTACATTCCGAACTGGTAATGTCTGGATGTGACATTATCTGATGACACTCAGAAAGCTTTTAAACATAAAAGATATGGAGAAATTCTTCATTGCTTTCATTGGATGGCATTTTTTTTCTTTAAGTCTAAGCAAGATTAATGTCCTCTGCTGACATGATGACATGTCTTGCTGTAAAATGACAGTAGAGTATCTGCAGTGTGAGAATGTGTACATGCCTAGTAAAATACACTACCTTATTTTTTTTCCTAAATACTAGGAGTTTGAGCTTGTTCAGAAGGTAATGATGTTCACCTCGTAAATGAGTTGCACAAATCATTATGTTTACATGTGCCATTATGTTCATATATTTGTTTGTGTACACTGTTTTTGTAGAGTGATAGCTGAGCTCTCTTTTGCCCTAACTGCCACATCTCAAGAAAGAAAAATATGGTGTTTCTTTCTTATTTTCTTCAGTTCAAGTTAGTGAATGTTTTCTGAGCAATTTCTCTGTTTAAGTTTCTGTGCAAAGTGGCTTTTATATGAATGTAACATGAGGAAAGAATATGCAAGAGCATCAGCTTGTTGTACATTAAAGAATTGGTTCCTGTTATTTCTGTGATTTATGTAGCACCCATTTATCATCTAGCCTGTAAATATTTTAATATTCAAAGCTAGTGACTATGCAAGGAACTGGAATTTCCTATGATGTTAGTCCAGTGTTAGGAAAACTAGTGACTGATACCTGTGGGTGGGTTGAGGTTATAACATGATTTCCTCCCCAGACAAATTTCTTGGCAAGTTTTTGCCATTTCTTAGAAGTCTGAGAAAATTTTGTATTCTTTCTTCTGGTATTTTTGTTGTTGTTGTTGTTGTTATTGGTACACATTTGCCATACATAGTGATTGCATTCATTGTGTGGACTTGGTACATTTACACCACTCATATTAATTCTTTTAACATCCCCTTCTTCTCTGCTCCTCTCCCTTCCTGCACTTCTTA
The DNA here is from genome assembly GCA_004363535.1 of Dasyprocta punctata. Classification (NCBI taxonomy): domain Eukaryota; kingdom Metazoa; phylum Chordata; class Mammalia; order Rodentia; family Dasyproctidae; genus Dasyprocta; species Dasyprocta punctata. The sequence continues at coordinate 27,077 of RJWM01005350.1, forward strand.
GTTCTCTTCCCATTTGCAAAAGAGCTACCTCCCTCTTTTGTATTGTCAATCTTTTGTATTGCCCTTTAATTTATTTGTATTTTGAGTTTCTTATATAAGAGAAGCCATGAGGTATTTAAGCTTATGTGTCTGATTTACTCCACCTAACATTATGGTTTCAAGGTGCATCCACTTTCCTACAGGTGACTCAGTTTGAATCTTCTAGCATCCTGATGCAATTCCTGCCCTAAATCTAAAGTTAGCCATAGTTATCTTGCAGTATCTCCTGAGTCCTCATAGTGTGCACACATTCTCTTTTGAGAAACACAGTCTTACACAGATGTTGTGGAGTTTATCTTTGGGGGTTAGCATGAAGTTCACCCAGAATTCCTTGCAGAATCATGCAAGGGAAATTGAAAGCTATCTCTGTGTCCATTGTGAAAGAAAGTTTCAGCTGAGTTTTGAGTGTTGGGAATGCTTTTTGTAGACTGGGAAATAGAAAAGAGACTGAAAAAGGTAGTGTATGCCAGTATAACTTATGTGGCCAGAAGCTGGGGTGAATGTCTAAAATTGACAGTGGAGAGATGAGTATAAATCACCCTCGCTGGCTTCCTCATGCAGGTTTAGTATTTGGATCCCTCCATAGTGTAACATCCCTGAGTTAACACTGAAAGCCATTTTTAAAAACAATCATCACGAAAACACAATAAATGCTTGTATTCATTTATAGTTATTTCAAGTTCATGAAGTTTACTAAAAACCAATCAGTGAAAACAGAATATTTTGATAAAAACAAAAATTGAACTTCATTGGTTTTAGATGACTACTGCTATCTTATGTGAACTTCAGTATCCAGTTGATTTCTACATTTCATTTTAGTTTCACAGTGTCAGAAAAAGCCTAATTCATCTGGATAACACCTGTAATTGAAAAACAGAATTAATAGTTCATTTCGCCATCCCTTTATAATCTCTTTTTAAGCTGATTCGTAAACTTGAAATTGAAAAACCTTAATGTTGAATCACTAAGAATTTAACTACTGCTCATAATGCCAATGAGGAGAGTGTTTAATTTTGGTTCAGTGAACCAAAGTATTGCAAGGCACTGTTTTATAATAATCTCAAATACATCAGTGTTTTGCTCAACTATTTATATGAACTTATAAATAGTCACTTTTACCTTACTTTGCATGTTCAAATTAATCTTAAATTTTACTTTCATCAAAGACTATCTTTCTGCAGTTAACACTGTGGCTCTATATTAAGAATGTGAGCTTGTTCACCTGAACAAAATTCTAAGTCATAAAGAAGCCAGCCAAATCATTGTGTCTTTGTTGCAGTTGAAATATTTATCTAATAAAGTCTCTTCAGTACCAAAAATAGGATAGTGATCACCTATCTCTTTTCTAATAAGTTCACTAACAATATGCTCCATGCCTAGCAGTGAGTTTTGCTTTATGGCAAGAAAGTCTAAAAAGTCATTGTTGTAATTTAAAGACTACACGAATATACAAGAAGTAGGGCACTGTCTCTTACTGGTTGGAAAGGAGTTGGAGGAAGCCAGCAATAGGGGCATCACAGCTACATGGACAGAGTCTGACCCTCACTTTTCTATACAATGTTCCTCTTCCCTATACCCCACATCTGCCTTAGGGTTCTCTGAAGTGGCTTCACTGTGCCTCCATGTGCCTGTGGTCCCTAATCAGATGATAATTCTCGTTCTGTTTCATGATATTGTACTTCGGAGATTAAAACAACTAAACACCTGTTAAATTAACTACTACTTGACATATGCAAAGCGTAATGGTTGAATTCCATCCCCGAAAGGAGAAGGTTAGTCCTAGTTCCTGGGACTTACAACTGTGGCGTTAGTTGGATATGGGCTCTTTGAAGTTGTAGTTGAGGCACAATTAAAATGTGGTCATATTGCATCATGGTGTATCTTGAACCTAATCACGGATGTCTTTAGAAGGCAAGGAAGACACAAAAGGAAATAACCCCTATGAAAACCGAGACACAGATGGGAGTCAGGCAAGAGACACTGAGGATTGCTGGCATCTCTCAGGAAGACAGACAAGGGACAAGTTTCTCCCTCGCAGATTCCTTTAGAGCCAACCTTCCTGGAGTCTTGACCATAAAGCTGTAGACTTCACAACTCTAAGAGCATGCAGATAATATCCAGCATAGGATAGAACAATAACAAGAGAAAGAAGTAATTTACACAGAATGCAAAGGGAGTCTCAGATCCAGTCTAATTGTGAGGGAAATTTCAGACAAACCCAAGCAGGGTGACATTCTTCAAAATACTGGACAAATATTTCTCAGAAACCAGGGAAATCCAAGAAAGTATCACACAGAGAAGCAGCTGTAGGAGACAAGATTAACAAATGCAGTGTATTATCCTAAACAGGAATCAGGAAGAGAAACAGAACATCAGTGAAAAACTAATTAAATCAGAGTAAATTTGAGTGAAGTACAGAGTGTGGCTTGTATGTCAAAACTACATTCATTTTGAAGAATTGCTTTATATGCTTATCTCACCTCTATCGTTTTTGCTTCCTCTCCCCCTCCCTGCTCGGGCATGGTATTGGAGTGGACATGCAGGCTGGCTTTAAATGCCAAAGTAAACAGAGACCTTTCCAGACACGTGCATTAATTCCCTGGGGTTACTTTAATAAACTTCCACAGCCAGAGTGATTTCAAACAATGCAAACCTAGGCATTCGTAGTTTTGGTAGTCGGAAGTCTGAAATCAGTATGCCTACTGCTCCTCACCCTGTTGGAGGATAATACGCCTTTTCTTTCTCTAGCTTCTGCAGACTTTCGCCTGTCCTTGGCATAGTTTGGGCTCCAGATGTATCACTGCAGTCTTTCCCTCCACCTTCACATGGCTGCCTCTCCTGTCTCCATTTCTCCTTTTCAGTGTGTGGAAAGGACAATCAACACTGAATTTAGACTACACCCTAATTTCATGATGATCAAGATCCTTACTGTACCTCTGCAAATAGACTGATCCAAAATAAAGTGCAACTCTAAAGTTTAGGGTGTGGGTCCCTGTTTTGGGAACCGTGCTTCAGCCCACTAACATCATGCCATATTCTTAAGGTACTCAAACACCTGCATAAACAGGGCAAGAGAAGCCTTCAGAAAAATACGCACAGTACAAATGAATATAAAAGTGGTCTACCAAGGGCTAGAATTATATTAATGATAATTAAACTCTCATGACATTCATTCACTGATATGCATATTCTACCTATATTCTTTTTTAATCTTTGTACTATGGTTATCCTTCATTTGCAGTTGATAATGCCAAAGCAAAGGGAAGTGAGGAAACTTGCCTGAAATCACATACGCTGCATTACCAGTGTTTTTATTGCAGTTAAAGGACATTAAACTGAATATCAAACATTTGCAGAAGTTCTCAGTATTTCTCCACAATCCAAGGGTTCCATCCTAAGGCTTAAAGCTGTGGGCTGGGGATTTGTGTGAACTCTATTTTGAGCTTCTTGGTGTGAAGATTTATCTGTCCTTTCTGCTGAGGGTTCCTTCTGATGGAGAGCTGTAATCCTTTTTAAATTTTAGGCCTTCAGTAAGAGTCCATCTCCATTATCTTGCTGTCTTCCAGTCCATTCTTACATACTCTATTACATGTGTATGTGCGTCTTGAAATGAATCACTGAAATAACCCTTTTACCCCTACACATACATACACACCGATTCCTTTTTACCCATATACTTTGGTCTTCTTGCAAAGACTTAAACAGTCCCCATTAGTGATGCAAAGACTTATAAACTCAGCTACAGCAACTGTAGCATTTTCAGAGGCTATTAGACATATGTAGATGCCAATTTTATATATGTATATATATATATATATATATATATATATATGATGAAGTATGTGATTCAAGTAGAACAATTAACAGATGGCAGGAACAATTACATATTCATATTTCTGGCCAACAGCATTTGGTAGATATAATTACCTTACAGGTGTTAACTGCCCTTCTATCATGGAATGAGACATTGCTGAAACATTGAGAGAGACACAGTTAAATGACTGATGGTCACAAATTAGTAGCATTTCTATTGGCTCCTATTTTAGACATGAATCAGAAAGCTAAATTCAGTTCTTAGAGTCTAGTTCTAAGTTCAGAAAAAGTGAAACTTAAATGGGAGAGCAGGTGTAGTATAATCTTCGCGTTGATTGCTGGGGTGGGAAAAAGCTGCACATTAAAAGACGTTTAAAATTCACTCAACATTTGGAAGGTACAAAGTCCAAACAGGCAATCATTTAGGGAAAAGGTAGCAGCTGTTGTGACTTACTCCTTTGAGTTTCTTTAAATTACCTGAGTTTCATATGCAAAATAGTGTTCCTGTACCTCATCCAAAGAAAAGTTTTCTGTGTAGGTAAGTTTGTAGTTGTGTTTCTTATATCCTTAAGCACATTGTACTAGAACAAGAAATATTTAAATGTTCGTAACTTTCTATTTTATTCATTTGGACCAAAATATTTGGAAATGTAGATAACTTTAACACACAAATTAGTCATTGAAATGTCATCACTTTTATTTTTCTGCTTAAAGAGTAAATGTTTGGTGGGTATTTCCATGGGATGCTGGTATCAGATATTGCTATCTGCCCAAGGAAGGATTAAATGAGTCGCAGTCCTAATGGAGGTGATAGAATCCTGTATTCTGCTCTGCCTTGGGGTCAGTTCTGAGTTTTGAATTAGATCTACCCTCAATACCATCTCTTAACGATTATATTATTGTCTTTTTCAAAACGTTTTCTTAAAACTTTTTTGTTGTTGTTGTTGTTACTGTTTTACAAAGTAATAGTTTCACATTTATTTTGTAAAATCTTAAGACACAGGTATGGCTTTTCTCAGGTGTGTTTTTATTCCTATGCAATCATTATTATAAATATATTTTATGGATTACTAAACTTATCTAAATAACCATTTGTTGGTCTACCCTTCCTGTTTTCCCTCCCCTTCCTCTTTTTCCTCTCCTCACCCTCCTCTTTCTTCTTTTGAAAGAGTCTCTTTATGTTGCCCACACTGATCTCAAACTCCTGAGCTCTAGTAAACCTTCCTGCATAAACCCACTACACCTCCCTTCAAAAACCATTTTGCAAAGTTATTTTTTCTGTCTTCCAGGTTTGTAGAAAAAGCAAATGATGTTTTTCCTTCAAAAATTAGCATGAAGTATCATTGATTAGTACTTTAGGACGTGCTTTTTGGTTACAAGTTTTAATATAGCAGCAGATCAATAAGGGGTTAAATATTTATTGTTCTCTAGTGTTTTCTTCTGTGATGAAATTTTATTTTTAGTAACGTAAGTGTCATTTTAATGAACTATGTTATAATTTTCCTTTAGGAGTATGTTTTTGTGATAATACTTAAAGTCAATATTGTTGAAATATATTTTCTGAAAATTTTAAGCAAAAAAGAAAGTTTTGAGTTCTTTTCTCCAGTAGTGCTGATGCTTTAATTTTCTCCTTTCTTTATTCAGTTAAGAATATTATACTTGTCTACCTCAATCACTGTGAATATTCTACAAGAATATTGGAGTGCTACAAGCACTTTGTACATAAAATACAATCACTGGTATACATTCATTGTTCAATGGTTTCTAGGTAATGAATTTAGTAGTTCATTACCATTAAGTAGTTTTCACAATTCGTCACATCAAGTTTTAAGTAATTTTCCAATAGTAGGGTTACTATATCCAAAATAATCTGAAATTGAGATGGTATACTCACTGTCGGTTGGAAACTGTTTTATAGTTTTTGAGTGACAAAATATTTATAAAAGAAAAATATATGCAAGACCTTTAGTGATAATATTTTCAATTATTTCTTAATAGTAAGGGGGAAATATCAAAATCATCTGGAGAATAATGATAATTTAGGTTTATCTGCAAAAAATAGATTTGCACTGAAAAATACTATAATTGACATGCAAAAAATTGTATTTGCCATTCTTGAGTGAGGAATTCAGTCTAATTTATGTAATGAGAAAATATTATACAACTGAAATGTTATGTTACTTTTATTAAACACATTATTAGTAACATTTATTTTCATTAACTTTTCCCCATTCAATTGGTTTATAACATATTATTGAAGAGGTAGAATTTGTTCTGCAGCACTGAGACCTTGGAAAAACCATTTAAACTTAATTCTAACACAAAAGCACTAGTAGGAACAGTCTTGTGTTGGCTGTTGTAGGAAGAAAAGAAATGGCGTATATAACAATCAGATCTTTCTCAAAGGCAAGGGAATCAGCACATGCAGGCTGGGAGGAGGGAAGGGAGGGAAAGGAGATGAAAAAGGGAATTAAGATGGGTTGTGTGCCTGCACCAACTCCACATAAGCAGTGTAAGCATTATGTTTGCAGACGTGTGCTCATAAAAAAAAATGCCCGGCCTATAAATGTTAATCCATGCAAACTGGCATTAATTAAGTTTAAAATATCTGTACTATTGAAAATGAGGGCTGTCTAGCAAAAATATTTTTGAAGCTATGTTTATGTACGTTGTAGTTATCACTTTTCCATTATGTCTAAGGCCGTCCTGGTACTGCTGAATTCGTGAGGAAGCTAGAATAACTGTGTTTGTGGAAAACCTATATAAAACAAAAGCTTTTCTCTTTGAAGATAAAGTCAGATGGGTCCTTGGGTGAATTTACTTTCCTGCCTATTGTTTTCTCATATACAGCTTTACTTTACTCTTGGAAATAACTACCCAAGTCAGTGGCACTACTGAAAATAAATCCTTCAGGAAAATATTTTCAATCCTCTATTATAGAGTTCAAGATTTTACTATTGCTGAGAAGGTTAGAGAAGTGCACTTAAGCAAGGTTAATATTCAACATTTATATATTTTTCACTTTTATTTATGTTTTTAATTTTTAATTTTCTTAGTGCATGTTTGCCAAGCTTCATGATGACATTCGCCATGGGGAGTTGGTCCGTATACATAGCACAGCTGAATTCTTTTTTCACTCCCTTCCTTTCTCCTTCTTTTACCCTTCCTGTTTGTCTCGGCAATTTTTTGTTTGTTTGTTTGTTTTGTTTTAACATTTGGGCAGTAAAATTAGGGCCTAAGTAACAAAATCTCTAAAAAGCATGGCACTTTATCTTGAAATTTTTTAAGTGAATAGCAAAGACATGTAAAGTTTTTTTTAAAAAAGGTATTCTTATCTTCTCATTTTTAAACTCTGCATTTTCGTGATATGTTTTAACACTGTTTTTACTGCTGGAGAGACTCAAATCCCATAGGTGTGCTTTACCTGTTAGTAGATTTCCTTTAATTGATAAATTGTACTTTATCCTAGCAGATGGTGAAACTGACATGCACTCCTGTCACTTCATTGTGCCTGACTTTTAAAAATCAACTGATTGGTACAATAAGAGTATTTAAATTTTGTCTCTAAATATGCTTCTAAGGAAACCATAGAGGCTGGCCTGACAGAAATTCCGTAAGTGAAGGATAACGGCAAATGCTATATGGTCAAGAAAACGCTATTCTGGTTTAGAACTTCTGAAAAAAATGGTTTTAAAAAGTATTGCTATGGGAGCCGGGCGTGGTGGCACATGCCTTTAATCCCAGCACTCAGGAGGCTGAGGTAGGAGGAGCGTTGTGAGTTCGAGGCCAGCTTGGGCTACAACAGGAGCACAAGGCCGGCTTGAGCTACATAGTGCGACCCTGCCTCAAAACACTAGGGCCAATAGTTTGGCTCAGTGGCTTAAACACCTGTCTGGCAGGTGTGAGGTTGTGAGTTCGATCCCTGATGCAGGGGGAAAAAAAAAAGTAATGCTGTGGAAAACCAATGACCCTAGATTAACTGGAAGTCTTTTCTTCTCAGATTAAAATTAGAATGCCTATAAAGCAACCTAGAAATGAATGACTGGTTTCTCAAGTAGAAAATAGTGTGAGGTGCCCTCTCATCAACTTTGGCACCAGTAGTACTAATTCTATTAGTGATTTCAAACACAATTCAGAGAGATTTTGCCAATGTCAACACATTATTTATCAAAATTTAAAAACAGTGAAGATTAAGAACACAGCTAAAAGAAAAAAACTTAAAAACTATTCAGAAATAAAAATCAAAACAATTAGAATATTTTGGCTGCTTTATTATTGTGTATCAGCGGTTCACATGAAATTCATGGAACGCACAACCTCACGCCTGCCTGACAGGCGCATAAGCTGCTGAGCCAAACTCCCAGCCCTGGTTTTTTTGAGGCAGGGTCTCACTGTGTAGCTCAGGCCGGCCTTGCGCTTGCGTTGTAGCCCAAGCCAGCCTCGAACTCACAAGGCTCCCATGGAGGAAAAGTTTTGAGGGTTGTTAATAGAAAACAAAATTGTTGTGTGAAATTTAGGTCTTTTCATGCTGTTTTGAAATTTATCTCTTCTGTATTTTTAAATTAAGTGAAGTCTTCATGTTAAGAAAAAAAGTGATATACACATTTCTATGTAAATACTAAAATTAGATTTGCAAAAGAACTGTTTGGTTCTTTACTTCTCATGCAAAGTTTTTCTAGGATTCGCCCTTGATATCTGAGACTAGTGCCAAGGAATTGTGTAACAGGGAGAGGCCCCATGGCAAGTCCATGGTGACCAAGGTTGTGATTTTTGGACTCAAATCATGCCATAGAGAATTTAAATGCTGAGTTTCACATGAAGAAAGTAGGAGTTATTTGAATCCTAAGTCAGTGTGGCTAATGTTGACATTATCGTTGTTTGCATGTGAATGTCTTGAAAAAATGGCTTTGAATGATGGGTGGATTCCTTCAGTTCTCTACTTTTTAGGCTGCATCACTGTGTTTCTACATCTTCTGGCTCTTGCATCAGACTTATCCTTTTATAAACAAATAGCTTGTTTATGAAAATGTAAGTTTTTTTTTAACATAGTCAGAGAGTTTGCATCCTGAAAACTAGATAACATGAAAAGAAATCCACGGAAATTATAATTGGTAATATAAATTATCCTGGAAGACTTAAAATGTAGAAAACTAAAAATTTTAAATATAATAGATTATAAAATGGCATGTTTGAGAAACATCTACTTTTGTAACCAATGTAGCCAACCTTATTAATTTGAGAATCTTCTTAAATTTTTAAGTCTGTATAACTCTGAATGTCACACTGTTTGCAGCAGTATTATCTAATCAGTTTGTTTTGCTCAACAGTTATTAAATGTATGTTGGTATACACCCTTAAGTTACAAGAATATTAACCTCAATGTAGGAAAATGTCTTCCAACCTGCAATTTACAGAGCTGTGTGTTTGCCTGGAGGAGATGTAGGGCAGCATACATACTGTTATCCTAAGTCTGGCATTCAGATATCTGTATTCATGAAAACAGCTTTGATATTCTCATTCATTAATTTATATTTAAAATGAGTTTTAGAAACATGAAAATTTGAAATTCGAATTTGGTAATAACAATTTTGTTTCTTCATGTATTGTTGATCAACAGAAAATCTTTCCTATACTCGACCGGCATTTTGCTGATAAGTGAACTCAAGCTTTGAAAGGTTTGCATAATTTGCTAGTGTTCACACAAGGAATCAAGAGCCAGTTTTATTCTAACAGGCCGACTTCTATGATGCCCCATCACTCAACTAGTTGCTGCATTTACTTTGCAGTCTTTCAAAGAATAGTTAACTGATTTTTGATTTTGGCTTCCTTCCACTTTGGTTATGCCATGTCCGATCTTCCACATATTATCTGTTCCTCTGGTTGTGCAGCATTTTAGGAGAAGACTTACGATTTCCTCCACATATATAGTTGTCACTGTATTAATGTGTGCCTCTGCATGATCTTTTCATAATTCAAGAATAAATCTAATGGCCTGATATTTTAAACAAATTTCAGATTATATTTCTGTTACATTTCAAAGATGATATGTGGGTTATATCAAGTATTTAAAATTAAATAAGACAAGAAGCTTAGAAAGTTTACTTCTATGTTATTTGGGGTCCAGAAACCAAGTTCGGATAATATGGTTTCCGGGTTAACATTATCCCTAATAAATGATACTTTAAATTGAAGAAGACAAAATATGGCATCAAGTATTGAAGATACAATTAGAAGCACCACAGATTCCCTAAAAATATAACAAAATCGAAGGAAATCGAAACATGCAAATATATTCACAGAATTCTAGGATTGTTAATTTTGGGTAGGAATTTCAAAGACAGCAGTAGTAGGGATTATGATGAAATGGAGGGTTGTTTTCACATGCCAATTGGGTATTGCTTTGCAATCTAAAAACACATTTTCAAATTAGTGATGTGTATATAGGAAAAAGACATTTTTTTAAAAAATATGCATTGAGTAGCAAATTCAGTATTTCCTGACTTGTCTTAAGCTTAAGATTTGTTCAGTGTAATACTATGTGAACATTAGCAATTAGAGTTTAATTATAAGCTTAATGCTCCTCATAAAATGTTTTTACATGTATTATAATTTGGGATCCATTTCACATATTGTTTTCCATGTTATAATCATGAGAGGTGTTTTAAGATAGGTGTTAGCATTTCCATTTTATTGATAGAAAAAGATCTGATGTGAAATTTCTCTCTTCCTGCTTTCCCTTGATCTTAGGTGGCTTTCATTATATACCAGATATATTCTTGTTTCCATTGTACAATTTTCCTTGATAACATCATTTCTCTAGTGTCGTCTATTTTTCTGTGTTCTGTACATTTTCACCTAGTTGTGTGTTTGGAGTGTGCTGAGAAGGTACGCATGAAATAGTGGAGGTGGGTTGGATGCTTCTGGTTTGAAATGTGGCCACAGAGGCTGTGTTGCCTGCATGACTTGAGGTATGAGCTGGGGTCTGAGTTCCAAATGTCTTATGAGTGTAGGTTACAGGATCCTGGCAGAGTAGCCAGTTTACCATGTGCAGAAAGTGACTGTGTCCAGTCAAGACATCAAGCTCTTTGGGTTGATTGGAACCCAGCATGACCATGGATGTGGGTGAGATACAGCCCAGCAGCCATGCCTTTGTCAGAATGTGGGGTGCTTCATGAGCACCCTGTGGAGTGTGTGGTGTGACATTATCTTGAATGTGGTAATGACCAGAGGAGTGACATGGTAGAACTACATTTCAGGCTTATTACCCTGATATTTCTATTTGCATTTTTTAAAATCATAAGCTAAAACACAAGTATAAATAGTAGAGTAGGTGAAGGAAAACAGAAAGACTCTGATAATTTTGTAAATGGAACAACTTGGCCTGAACGCACCTCTGCATTTCTATCTGTCCTCCTTGCTTTTATTTTCGCCTTGTCCAACACCTCAGTGCTCAAGTCACCCTGTCTACACTTGAAATGCAATTCCCTTGGTCTTTCTTCAAGGAAGCCTTTCTTCATTATAATTATCGACTGATGCTGCTTTGCTATGTATTACACAGTTTCTTGTAGGTTTCTGTTACAACATTATGCATAATTTTAATCAAACAATACAGGACACCAGTAAGATGTATACACATTATGGTATTAAGGAAAGCATGTATCTATGTGTTTAGCTGTGTGTGTATGTGTAATGGTTGATACATTGTGTCAACTTGATAAGTTCAGAGGCTTAACTGAGTAACTCAGCAGTTCTACATTCTGGGGTGTAGAGGACATGCCCTAGTGTGGCTATTTATGCTCTAGGATGTTGTAATGGTTGATTCACTGTGTCAGTTTGAGAAGTTTAACTCAGCATGTGACCAGGGTCCTCACTTTGTATACAACCTGAGCCTGTGCAAGAAGTGGGCAGGGAGATGGTGTGAGTGCCGCACCTACCCGAGTGTGGGTAGCCCCTTTACAATATACTGGAGGAAAAGAGTCTTGCTCTTCCCCCTTTTACTCTTGTTTCTTTTTCTGTCTTCTCCCACCGTGTACTGTTGCCTGTCTCCCGTGCCACCCTGCTTTAGAGCCAGCTGATTATGGACTAAAACCTTCACAAACTGTGAGCTAAATAAACTTTCCTTCTTTAACTTTGGATGTTGGGTGTTTTGTCTCAGCAGTGAGAGAAAAGTAACTAAGACAGTAGGTGTGTACATGTACAGGATCATGACTCTTTTGGAGATAAATTTTAAACAAAGAAAAGAATTTGCTTACTGGTACTTGAAAATTATATTGGTAAGGTAAGAAAATTGTGAATGTACCCCCAAAAGCATAACACCTGTTACCATTTTGGTGTAATTCTTTTTTTTTACAGTCTGTGTGCACATACATGTACTTCTGGGTCCACTTATATTGTTTATACTTTATGTCTACCTTTGTGTAACTGTTGTGCTAAAATTATTTTCCTGTGTAATTAGAAACAGCGGTAGAGAAGGCAGAGATAACTGGGAATCAGGACATTGAAATAGTGGCTGCTTCACTCTAAGTAAGACCTCATAACCATGAAAGTCTCAGAGTAATGAATAGAAGGGACTGGAATTTGATTCAATATGTGTAGGAAACAGGGCAAGTTCATACATCAAGGTGACTTTCAAGTTTGATGGCTGTATGGATGCCTGAAGGAGACACCAGTTTGGAAAGGAAGATAGAAAAGCTGAACTGAGTGACTGACATGAGTTCAAATTGACTTTAAGAAATCAAACCACATTATCCAGAGAATTGGGCTGTTCTAATTCACCAAGGTAGAGAAAGCAAAGGAATATGGCCTCTGAACTCTACGTGTTAAACTATATTTAGTTTCCATGTTAGTAAAGACTCAGTAAATTATTAAGGAAGATGATGATGACTCCTCTTCCCCGAGAGAGATTCTGTAAGTACACAGAAGCATTTGTCTGCTGTGTTTTGACAATAATCTAGCTGTGACAGAGCAAGTACCATCATAGCCTGTTGAAAACTCTTCCAGAGCTCAGAACCTGCAATATACTTATTTTTATGTCAACATTGTTACACACTTCTCGTATCAGTATTCATAAAGAAATATTTTTCTTTTGCTCAGCTACTAAACGTTCCTTATAATTTACTTAAGTACATTCTCTCTATCATCAAGTAGCAAATTCTCACATTAACTTAAAAATGTACAAATTCTTCAGTCCCTTGATTTACTTTTTAAGTACATTTTCATCCAAGCAAGCCTTAAGACACACTTCAAGAAACTATATCCTGTGTATTAGTATTTAATGCAGTTATTTTTGCATATTTTTACCATTCTTTTTATTAAAATTCTCTGCAATGTGATCCAAAGTAAGTATAGAAAGCTATAAAGTAGTAACTTGGTTTCATTAACATAAAATATGTATTAAGAAAGTTATATTAAAAAGTTTAGACAGTAACTTAGTTTGTAAACATAACTTATTTCTTCAGCAAATCTATAAGTATACCTCCCACCCCTCTGGCTGTTTCATGAAGATTGATTTCAACATTCACACACAGCCATAGTGAGAGTAGTGACAATATTAGAAGAATAAATTTATTAAAGCTGTAAACCCTTTACCAATACCCACCCCTCCATGTTCACAGGTGAAATTGCACATTCACATACTTGCAAGTCATTTATGGCTATACCACCTCCATGTTCCTGCCAGATTCTGGAGATGTAAAAATGAAAATGAATTTGGAAATAGGCATACTACAGGAGGAGAGACAAGCACATAAACTGGTAATTTAAAAATGAAATGAAGTCTGGGATCCCAGTATCACAGAAACAGCTCCCCTAGCAGGGAGATGTGTGTGGAATCAGAGACTATCTGACCTAAGTGACATCGAGGGACAGATAGGAAGTTGGACAGGTGCAAGTGTTGGGCAGGTGGGGCCCATCACAGAAGGAAGGGGACTGTATTATAGGAAACAGTATGAAAAGAATTGTGAAGGTAAGGAAAGTGCATGTGAACATGGACAAGTACGGAAGAGTTTAATGGTACAGAAGCGTGAAGAGGTAGGCATGCGGCTCACTAATGATACTGCGTACTTGGCTAAGTAGTTTTCCTTTACCCACAACCTTCGTGTTTTTCACAACTTTGATATCATCAGAAGACATAAAGGGGTTGAATGTTACTTGTAAAACACAGTTAAAGGGACATTTTTTAGTAAATAACCAACTACATTTCAAGCTGAAAACAATAATTCTTTCATACCAGAAACACGATGTCAGTAATAGCAAATTTCATTGTTATTTGTATGCAGAATTAAAAGCAGTATTCTGAAATGTATCTTAAAATCTAGAGCTAGTCTTCATTTTCTCTTTTTCTTTGCTCTATTTGAACAAGTATTAACTCAGAATTAGACCTGTAAGAGTGATCTCTAGCAAGTAGATGCTGACCAACTGTTCTAGATGCTTCTTTTTAATGAGAAACCAAAAATTATGAGATATTTTATTGCAAAGTATGTTAAGAGTTGTAATAAAAATAATGGAAAATGTGCAAAAATAACTGCAGTAAATAATAATGTATCTGTTATGGTTTCCTGAAGTGTGTATGTCACATCTTGCTTGGATGAAAACACATTAAAAATTAACTCAAGGAATTGAATAACTAGTATTTTTAAGTTAATATTAAAACCTGGCACTTTATGATGGAGAAAATATATTTTAGTAAATTACAGAGAATTCTTTGGTCTGAGTGTGTTACTCAGAAACTAGAAAGTTAAATATTTTAGTATAGGATATATCATATACTGTTTTGTTGCATTCAGGAAGAAAACTTACTCTTTTTGTATTTTATTATAGCCTTTGATGTGTTTTCAGATAGGTTTTCCAGTGAGACATCAGTTTTTCCCTAAAAAGAGAGAAAATCAATATGTTGAAATAGTTGAACTTGCAAAATTGTGTTGTTTGTCCCACTATTTATTTGTTTTAAGAAATCTTCCTGTTCTTCAAAGTTAAATGCACTGTTATTTTGGCCCTGATATGACAGTTTTAGACTATTCAGTAAATTGAATGTCTTGCTAAAATTGTATGATTGGGGCATGGCACTTGAAGTCGTAGAAATATTTTTAATGGCATTATCAAAATCAGCAAGAGATGTGCTGATCTAACCTTTCACTTTGAAAAATTCTTATGAGTTTGTTTCCCTGATCCACATCATACTTCAGTACAGCAAAGAAATCTTATATTCACTATCCATTTCTCTACACAATATACAAAAAATAGGATTATACTCACAGTGTTTATTATTACTTTAAGACTAAGTCAAGATCAAGTAGTATTTGTCCTCGACTCTTGGATGTTCTCAAATGAATGACATATCTGTTTTGGCATTTGAGTTTTATTTGATTTTCTTTCCAAGTGCCAACTCTCCCTTCTGCATACATATCTGCATTTCCTCATCGTTGAATCTACTGCCTTTTCCCTGCTTTGGTAGTCCCGTTCTCTGGGACAACTGAAACTGAGAATTACGGAGCATTTTACATTGTAGTATATGTTACACATCCATCAAGAGCAGATCCTCCAGACTTCAGTGTTTTGTTCAGCTGTTAAATGAAATGTCTATAGCTACATCCAAGAGTCGAGCATTGCCTTTCCACATTGTGTAACCTATCCACGCTGACACTATTCAGTGTTGAACAATATTCATTGATGTAGACATTTTTCCAGTAGCTTTTCTGGATTTTCTGAGTGCATAGTAGTTATCATTAATTTTTTCCGTGGTCTTACACCCCTCTCAGAAATAATATGGATACATTTGCTTTTGATTCTAGGTGAATCCCATACCTCTTTCCATTTCAGGTGGCTAAAGTCATCAGTTTGACTATGGAAAACATTATTTCGCTTTTATTCTAGAAAAAACTTATAGGGCTTACTATGAATATCTTTGAGCTTGTTTGGACAGTGATGAAAATTAAGTCTTATTTGAAATAGTGTTCCCGAAATGAAGTCTGTATTTGAAATATTGTCAGTACAGAACATACACTGAAATCTAGGAGTGACTGGATCTCCAGTATGAGAAAATCCAAGTTTCAAGCATTTAAATTGCGTTTTTGTCCCTCTTCTTTTATAGCTGTTTGTCCTAATATAGGGAAACTTTTATTACGTTTTGACATTTTATGTTAATGTGTCAGTATTAATGTGTCACTTAACAGTGAGGTTTGCTTCACAATGTTAGGGACGTGGCTATGTTTAGCTCTATTTTCAGTCTTTGATGGACCAGTTCTAAAGTAGTCTTACATCTTCCACAGATATTGATACATCGTCCACTATTACCATATAGTGACCAAAGAGTAGTAAATTTAAAAAAAAATTAAAGTCCATGAGTAATACAGTTTAAAATAAGATAGATAAAAGAACTTGACCAGTAGGTGTGATCCACTGATAATGTAACAATCATTGAGGAAGTGTAAATGGATTACATTGAAAATAACAATTAATCCTACTTTTTAAGCTTTTAAAGCATAAACCAGGTCAAAGAAGCACAGAGTTCATTTAGCAAGCTGATATGGCTGTTCATTTAAACTTGGTCACTCTGATGTGACTGGCGTTTAGTATGAATTAAATGTGACTATTGGTGCCTTGTAGTTATCATACTTTTTCTCTAGTGTTCTATTAAAGTTGAGTCCTTTTCTATATGCTTTGAGCATGGTGTTTGTGGCCCCCTCTACATTGATATGTGAAATCCCTGCTTCTTAACGTGATGGTATTTGGAGGTGGGGGTCTTTGTGAAGTAGTTATGTTTAAATGAGTCTCTCTCTGTCTCTCTGTCTCTCTGTCTGTCTGTCTCTGTCTCTCTGTCTCGTCAAATTGGGTTTAAATTCTCATGGAGCTGTCAGAAAGTTAATCTCTCTCTTCTCAGGCTCATTGTCATATTTTATAATGCTAAGGAGGAAAAACACTTGCTTTTTAGAGTTTGTGTCAGCATGAAATGAAATAATATACATCAAGCTTCTTCCAAAAGCATACCCTGCTTCTAATGTCTTCTCTCTCCGGTAGGTGTTAGATAATCATATCAAAAGCTACATTAGTGCTTTCTTTTGAACTTTTTTGAATTATATTAACAATGTTCAATTATTTAGTTATTTTTAATTCATTTTAGCATTATCATAATAGCCCATCATTTTAGCATAATGTGTTGGAAAGACTGAACTTAAAGCATTTTTAAGTAGTGTTGGCATTAAAATAATATTGGCATGTAGTGTTTAGAAATAAACAATTTTGAGTACATTATTCAAAAATTATGTTTGTATTGTGTGTGTATCTTTTTCAACTTACGGCTCTGGTGCAGTTTTGGCCTGGTGTGGTGAAGTAATGTAGTAGTTGAGAGAGCATTTGCAGATCCAGTTGTTAAAATTGCAGTAATGAGTTTGTTGACAAATAAATTTTATTGTGTCCCCGAGAAAATCCATTGTACCTCTGGTAGCCTTGTCCCTGGCTAGTGCCCCTTGTGGGGAAGCTGTCTGGCTCAGCAGGGGGGGCGCCACTGCAATTATGCTGCTTGGCTGGAGTCTCTTCATGAGGTAGCTGGGCTTCAGGGGAGCACATTTATTCCTGGAAGAGCTGAACATCAGTCCTGATCCCCCAAATCTCTGCGAACAGTGTGATTCAACACAAAGTATTGCATTGTATCTCTAAAAGAAATGCTGTGGAATGGTATGTGTGTAACTTGCTGAAGACAAGTTGATATCCTCAACCTTGGCTTATTATTTTATAAAATAGTGTATCATTCTTTATTGAAAATTGTATATATATGTATTATTTATTTTACCTAACTTTTGCATTTTACAGTTTTGATCTAGAAGAGTTAATACAGGCTTCTGTTATAGAGGAAATATTTCAAAATGACTTCATAATATATATTTCTGGTATATTTCATCCTTGATAAACCAGAGAAATGAATTATACTTTCCCATTAGAAAATGCATATAAAAGTGCTTTCTCAAAGTACATAAAAGATAAAAGAGGAAATGAAATTGTCACATTCCACTTGCTAAGTACTATATTTTTATGGTTTTCTTACGCCCTTCATTTTGCTATAAAGTTCTAAAAACAAACAGATAAAATGCACACTGGTGAACTATAAATAACCTCAGCAGTATTAGTATAATTATGTGTATTATTTAATTTGCTTTATTTTTCTAAGTATATTATTAAATATCCAGAAGTATTCAACATAAATCTTCTGTACAACTCAGAGCAATACAAAAGTTAAAACTACCTGAATATTTCTTAAAGCCTGGTTTTGAAGAACTCATAGAGTACCTTTATTTAGGTCCACAGTTTTTTTGTTTGTTTGTTTTTAAGTTAGCAAATTCTTTTTTTTAATTTGCAGAAAATGTACTAAAAAGTATTCCAAGAAAGGGTTAAAGAATATTGAAATATTATAATCACCTATGATTTGACCATGGATTCAAGTGATAGAAATGTCCTAAAGTTTCCAATCTTGCAGAAAATAGATAAATAAGCAACATGAACATTTAAACAGCTCTCCCTATGTCTTTCCATTCAAAATAAGAATTATTGAAATATTCAGTATTTCAAATAACTAGTGATGTATTTAAAGCACCTGTAGAAAAGGAGACCTGTAGAATGAGTGAGTAGACTCAAGGAATGTGGCTTAATAGAAAAACTTTCCGATCAGTGACCTTCCGTATATTTCATAAATTTCTTTATTTGTTAGGTAGATATCTATCAGATTTTTGTGCCATTTTTGTTCACACTAGATATTTTCCCAAGTTTCTTACACATGTGTTCATCAACAAAGAGGCATAAAGTTATGATTTTTTTCAAATTATTTATCTTGACATTTTGAAAATTAAAAATGAATGCTTTAGTGTCTTCACAAGGGGTATCAGATGGATAAGTAGTCCCAGAGGACATATCATTGAGTTTGGGATAAGGCAAAAGATACCAGTCTCTTCGAGGATTATACTACTATACAGGTTAGTGTTGCCTGGTCTTTGTTATAGAACACAGCGAAATTAATAGCCGTATTTTATTCATTACATGGGCCAGGTAATTACTTTGTACCATCTTGTATTTTTCTTACTACATCTCTGTGAAGTAGGAATTATTTTTTTTCTCATTTCATTGTTTCAGGAATATCAGTAACTGGCCCTTGAGCTCCCCACAGGCCACCTGATTTCATGGTTGATTTTCTCGACCCTTTTCATGCACATCTGTGACCTTTTTGACAGGGGAGTACTGTGGCCTCCCACGTGGCAATTTAAGACACATATCACATATAGAAACACATGAGGCCAGAAGACTTGTTCCAGGCCACCGCAGCAATCAAGCTGATAAAAATCAAAAGCACTGAAGAGGCTTGACTCTGAGAATCAAACAAGACGATTGACAATAACTCATAGTAGAGAGTAATGGCTTAGGCTCTAATTGAAAAACGAACTCTTCAGGTCTCTGTGCAAATGAGAAAGAGGTTTAATGTACATTTAATGACATCATCTGTCCTACACTATAACCTAAAACAAAATCAATTGTTTAAGAATTAAATTTGATTTATGTAGAACATCTAATATTTGAGCTGGAATACCAAATATTCCAGAGAGCAGGGCCTGTTCTTCCTGTGCTAGAAAAATAATCCATTCACTTCAAGGTTCTTTTCCTTAAACTCAATGAGGTTTATTTTGATATTTTATGTTCAAAACCCTCAGCTTTCATAACACCACCTTTAGGGTAAAATTGTTTAAAGTTAATATATTCATTGCTTTCTTACCGCATGCTTAGCACTGAATAAAAAAAAAATAGTAAATTTGTTCCTTGTCCTACAGAAACTTGTTTTCAGGTAAAAAAATAAAAATAAAAACTATTTAAAATTTCAGTAAGATCATAAATAAATACAATGCAGAGTGAATGTCATTAGTTTGATTTTATGATAGGGAAAATGTTTTAAATACTCTTCAGATTACTATCTATAATTGTGTACTTCCTGCTGTCAGAAATCTTCCAACTTACTTTTTGAAAGGTTTCTGATAACGTTTTCCTCTCTCGTCAGTTGATTTCACCCAGTAATTTGACATTTTTGATATTCACATTGAAATTTTGATTCTGCTTCCTTAGGCTTCAAACATGTTGATCTGTTTCAAGAGGATGGACCTGGTTAGTGATTGAAATCCTATAAGGAAGTTCTGACACAGGGTTTCATTGGCAGCTTTTCTGTTATTAAATCTTAATCTTCAATCAGCAATGACGAAGTCCACTTCTTATGTGCCAGGCATTTATTGACTGCAGAAGAGGCAACCATCAACCCAGCAATTCATAGATGAATTCATTCCGTCATTTACTGTTCCAGGCATTTATTCAGCAATGTTTATGTACTCAGCATTTTAGTATGAGAAGATTAAAAAAAGAGATAAATGCTGGATAGTAACAGAAGTAAATGAATAACAGGTTTTAAATAAGATGATCAGGGAATGCTTCACCAAAATGACATTGGAGTAAAGCCTCACAAGAAGCAAGGGAGTGAGACCAGTGGGTTATCTGACAGGGAAGCACTCTAGCCAGAGAGACGAGCAGAGGCCCTGCCTGGATGGCTGGGCTGGAGACTGAAACCGCCGTACTTGAGAATTCTCCTGGTTCCATTCTCTCTGACCCTGAGTTAGGTGAGCCCACTAACAATTCCGAAATAGAGGCAAAAGGGAAACTAGAGTTCACTCCAGTTTAGTTTGTAGGCAGTTTCACTAGATGCAGCCACAAGCAATAATAGTTAAGACTAAAGAAATAGCAGTAGTGAGATTTACAAGGAAGTACCCCCATTCTAAGCACACACAGGACGGAGAGCAAGAGAATGGACTGAAGAAATAGATGTGCAGGGTCACAGAAAGAAAAGCCTTGTCTAAGGTTTTTGACTTGAACAATTGGAATGATAATTGGAATTATTTTACTCAGATAGGCTGAGGAATAGAGTTAGCTCAGATTTGGAGATATTTGTTTAACATTCCCATCAGATAACCACATTGAGATGTTTGACAGGCAGTTGTACATATGAGTCTGAAGAGGTTCGGCAAGAGATTGATACTTAAAACTAGTCACTTTCCTCATGCATATTTTGATCTACCTGGAACATAGAAGAATACAAATACAGTAGGAGAGTCTAGCACTGTGGGTGGAAAATCTTCCCTGCATAGAATCAGTGTGATAATTCCCTGAAACCTTGTTTTTTTCTGAAGATGCTATATAAACACTCTGTTCACGGGGAAAACACCTGGTTCTCCTTTGGAATATACATTGTTACTTCTATGATGAAATACTGTCTTTCCTATCACAAGCAATTTGAAGATCATTTGAGCTCCTTGTGCTTTTTATGCTTACTACACTAAATTAGAGTTTGCCTGTTCATGGGCCTTCATCACAGTGAGAGTTGAGTAAGAGAAGAAATTATGTCTTAATCACTTTGGATTCCTCCATGACTAGCCTTCCTCATTTGGTCCATTTGTCTGACCCATTTGTATTTATTCACTAAACATTTGATAAAGATAATGCTTTTCAATATTTAAATGTCTAGTTGGAACTAAATGGGAGTTTAGTCTGTGTTGTAAAAATTGTATACATTCTGAAAGCATTTGCTTAGTATTTTGACAGTTTATTGAGCTATTTACCTTTGTATATGGCACTGTTTCTGATTTTAAATTTACCTTCAGATATATGAGACATAAACACATAGACACACTAAATAAAAGAAAGACTCCATGCATCAAATTCCTCGATTGAGATTCAGATAGAAGTCTGAGAATTAACGATTGCTTATCACACTGTCAGGCTTCCTGAACAAGCTTTTGCTGTAGAGATATATTTTGAACTATACCTCATGTGCTTGAATAGGAAAATCTACAAGTGGAGTGAATTCTAACTTGATGATGAAAGGGAAAGTGGTACAGATGGTGGACAGTTTTATATTAACTTTGAAATTAGTGACTTGATTGACAGGAACGTGGGCTTTGGGGGAAGCGATTGAGACACAGTACAATGTATTGCGAGACCCTTGGGTTTTAGAACATGGAATTTTATTATATTTGCCCAGCCAAGAAAATCTCCAAATTTTTTTGAATGCAAGAGCTATATAATCAGAACTGCACTTTGGAAGAGCTGAATGAAGAGTTCATTGGAAATATTGGCAGTTGAAATAATTTCTGGTAGTTCCAGTGAGAGAAAGCTAGACTTTAAATTACATAGAGGGACAAAAAAATGCTGGCAATCTTACAAAACAATGTATTAAACAGATTTGACAACAAAAGACTATGTGGGGATTGGATAAACCATTGATTCTGTCAAAGTTTTGGTTGGGAATTAAAACATTTAAGAGAAGCTGGACGATTAGAATGCAGCACTGATAGAAATAAGATAGTGGACCAAGTTTTAACTGATCTGTTCTGTATGATAGCATCCAGATGGAAATCTACAGAGTGTTTGAAATTCAGAGTCAGAAGTAAAGGCATTGGTTGGAACTGGTAATACAGACTTTGATGTAGAAAGAATGTGATTACTGAAGTAGCATTTGTACAGAACAGACATAAAAATAATTCCACAGTGCTTTTACCTTTTACATACTTCCTTCTTTGTTTTCTATTCTTCTGTGAATATCTGTAGAGATTATGAGCTTATACATAATATTTCAAAGAGCTGTTTCATTAGGACTTACAGAATGAAAGGAAAATGGTGTCCTATGTTATAATTTCTGTATGCTGTCAATGTTTTTTTACTTTCTTGTGGAACCATTTGAAGGAATTAGTAGATTTTAATAGAAAACATCATGACCAAATAATTTACACAAAACATTTAATGATATGCATGTTATTCTTTGCCTCACATAATTCACGTGGATTTTTCTGTCACAGCCAACATAAGCACACTGAAACATTTGACTAGCCCTATAACTTGTCTCAGGGCACACTGTGCTCTAAAACTTACTGTTGAATATTTTTTAAGTAAGGAAAGGAAAATGAAAGCTTTTTGATGCACATCAAGACGATTTGCCTTTATTTCTGTTTATGTGTCATTATATAATAGGCTTATGCAGATCTGGGTAATAATCAACTTGTCCCATGAAAAGTATGTCTCATGGTAAAAAAGTGAAATAATATTTAGAAACTCATAATATATAACATGGAAAGAGTAAAGTAAGATTTTGAAATTGGGAAATATTAGCCTCACCTCATGGTTATTGAATGTTTAAGTGCTTGCTATTTTTTTCTGGACAACTTTAAAATAGTGAATAGAAAATATATAGTAGTACTTTAAAAGTTTTTAAGGTGACAGTACTCATAAAGCAGATTTGGTTATTATATTATAGTCACCAGGTTATTCACTAGCCTTTAAATAATCATATTTATTCTTTTAGTAATTAAAAAATTGTCATCTTTCCTTTAATTCAAATGAGATTGTGAATCTTCAGTTTTAAAAGAGGTTCAGATTTGTCAGGTAGAAGTTAGGGAGTTCATTATTCTTATCTCTATCAACTTTCTAATATACAAATAAGCCAAAGCAATTAATCTTTGCAAGTTGCCTGTATTAATTATAGTCTTAAGTAGGTTTCCTTGTGGTTTTGTAATTCTTTTTGTCACATTTTCACTGTGTTTACTATCTCAGCTTGATGCTTGCTGACATGCTGATTCATGTTTTAGTGCTCTAGCTAGGTTTTATTCATCTAGAGGAATGAATGTAAGGGGGTCACACCTTATAATCACACTAGCACTTCTAGTGTGTGCAGGCCATATATCTCCTTTTAATTTAGTCTTGGAAAAAAGTGTACAGGGATTTCTGCAACTAAGCTGTGCAAATCAATAAAATTTATAATCAAGACTCTCTAATCTTTAAACCTAATATAAAACTTCACAGCTATTGATTGTAAGTGAAGGGTCTGTGAACTGTTAATCATGCATGAAAGCAGAAAATAAATGGGGACTTCAAAAAGGGAAATAGACAAATAATCCTCAACCCTGAAGTCCTTATCTCTTCTATTCCCCTGAAGCAAACATGTTACCAGGCCCTTGTAGTTTTAGGAAATCATATATTGCATTAAAGTCAACAGTCAAGATTGCTTTGGACACTTACATGGTACAGCTGATTTCTATTACACTGCAGAAGTTTTCTCCTTTCGCCAGATACATAATTAAAAATTTCCACCTCTTTAATAAGTAGTTTCTAGAAGAAATGAAAGGAGGACCTAAATTGATGTAACAAAATCACAATCTTTCTGAGGAACCAACTGAATAGTACGTACCTGGAATATCATTATAATGTAATTTGTATTGCTAGTTTTTTGGGAATGAGAGTTCCATGTTATCAAATAACCTGACTTAAACTGGGCCCTTTTAAAATTCCATTAACTAATGTACTTTACAATAATTTTCCTAATTTGTGTGGACTGATTGACTCAGGTAGGTACTAAAATGTTGGCAAAAGAATATGTAGTTGAGAAAAACATATTTTTTGTATCTTAGCATTGTTAAAAGGATTGGTGAAAAATATATATGTAAGTATTTTTCTGTGAATTCCATTCATTTAGTATAAAGAAATTTAGATTATATTGCAGGTTGGCTTTTATATGCATCTGTGACCTCTTTGATATGAAAAGTTCAAACAGTTTAATACATATTAGTTACAGTAGTGGAATAGGTGACAGGTAGTCTGTTCTCTCAAGTATGATAACTTAGAACAAAATATTACCATCATCTTATGGTTCACTGAACTGTCATTGTTCTAATTTATCTATCTCTTTGGGAGCATATTAAACAAATAACCTGCCCTCAAACAGCATTCTGAAAATGAAGACGAAAATATGCCCACTGAAAGTCATGTTTTAGGGTACATACACAACAGTGACTGTGCACATCAAGTACTAACTAAATGTTTTCTCTTATGAAAAACAGAATATTAAACAAGCATGTTCTAGCTCACTACAACCCATTAGGAAGTATAGCGATTAGGGTGGGGTGTCAATGCAATAGGGTTTGGGATTCCTGGGTACGTGGTAGAACATACTCCTGTGTGGGTCTGGATAGGATAAGGAGATGTGGCCTTGAAGACTATGTCTTGTCACTCTACCCTTTCCCTGTGGCAGTGTTCCCCTGCTTTGCTTCCCAAAAATCAAGTCTTTCCATCATGATGTTTTTGCCTTGGAGCCAGCCAACCATGGACTGAATCCTCTTGAAACTGTGGGTGTCAGGTAGTGTCCCAGAAAGAGGAAGGCTAACTGAAACAGAATGGAAATAAAATTTCTAAATGACTCTTGTTTGCTCAGTGTAGATTTAGCATCCACCTAAGAGCTAACATAATTCATTAAACAAGGGAATCAGGCATTAGCTGCTATATTTATTATTCTTCTGGTAGAACTATAGGAACCTCTGGTCTTGACTGGTTCACAGATCTGCTCAAGGCGGCTACTAGGTGACCTAGTTGGCTTTTTCTGGTACAATGGTGGTAATGGCTGTGTTCCACATGCATTTCATATTTAGAGGTATGTGAGCAAGCAGAGAGTACAGGACTTTAGGGGATATAGGCTGGCACAATGCAAACACTTTTACTTCATTCTTTTGACTAAAACAAGTCGTAAGTTAAGGCCAAAATCAAAGCATCAGGAAAAAGACCTGTGTTTTTGATGGAAAGATTTGCAAAATCACATGATCAACATTAGGAATACATGAGGGATGAAGAATGAACTTCATCATTGCAAATCTCACAGAGAAAAACTGGGTTTTTCGGTTCTATTTTCATTGGTACTTGACATGTTAAAACTACCTGCTTTATTTTTCATAAGATAAAAAATTTCCAAGCATGTACTTTAGGCCAACTGCAAAAGTTGACATGCAAAATATTTATGTCATTTCTCAGAGCCACCTAAGAGGTAGGCAATTTATCTTTCTTTTAGGGATAAAGAAATCATTGAAAATTCCCTGTTAGAATTTTGTTATCACTATATACAGCTTTCCTAAAGTCACTTTACTTCTTACACTGCATGTAATGAAGCAGTGTTTTACATATTACATTTTTAACCATTTTATATAAATTACCCCACCTCTTTCTATGATTTATGCTATTGGTAAAAAAATGTATAAAAAATGAAGCTTGTTTCCACAGAAATAGGTTATTCTCTTCTTATTTGCTAATACAAATTAATAAAATAGCTTTCCTTTTCTACTTTGTATTTTCTCCAGCTACATACCTGTAGAAAATATTTTAAAGTTTAATTTAAATAACACATTAAGTATCATATACAATCTCAGAGATGAATTAAGGTGAATTCATTTATCTTAATGGCGTGTTTTTACCCAATACGCTGTAATAGTATGTGAAAATATAAATGAAAAATCATCAAAACATTCTTACATTTGCAAGTTCCCTCATTCTGAGAACTGGATCTCATTGAGAAGCCATGTGGAGAGATTGATCTATTAGAAAAAGAATCATGCTGGGGATTTAGCCCAGTGGCCTAAGCTCCTGCCTGGTAGGTGAGAGGTTGTAAGTTCAATCCTCAGTACCAAAAAAAAAAAAAAAGGATCATGTTTGTCTTTCTTTCTTTTCTGTTTTTTCTTTTTTGTTTTTTAACACCATTTAGGTGGCATTTGCTCTTTAAAATCAAACAGTTTCCTTGGCATCATTGTGAAGTGGATCCAAATGTTAATTTTATGAGAATCGTCTGGTGAACTTCAGGAAGCCCCTGGAGAGCATTGGTGATGACTTGTTCTGGCTTTGTGAGATAATGTGCTTACTGTGGCTTTGATGGCATTGGGTAAATGTGACTGAGACTGTGGTGGGAGCTGAGTGAACCGTGCACCCTCTGTCACTAGCTATCCCTGGAGTCCATGCATGTCACTTCAGCCACTCATCCAGAAAACCAAAAGACCTGACAGTTGGCTTGTGATTATTCCTGGTCCTGCGGCTCCCTCATGTTACAGGACTAATCAAGTCATCTCTGCAACTCACCATTAACTCAATTTGACCCACGGGAGTGGAGATGAAATCTTTTTGGCATTGCTAATGATGCTGTAACACTGAAAAGATGTGAAATGTAAAACCATGATCATGCTTCATCCTGAATGGAAGGAGAAGAATAAAAACATGAAGCATCAGTAAATTACGATGTTTTCTAAAGATCTTAAATTTCCCTTTTCACAGTGTGTACCACCATTTTTTAAGTTATTTTTAAAATTCACTTGTGTTCATAAATGTTATCTCCATTTGTTTTTATTTCACACTAGCAAATATTTTCTCTGGCAGTCAGAAAATTCACTTTCAGTATGTGTTTCAGTAAATGGAATGGAAATAGTGTTTTGCAGTCAACTTCTAAGACTTCAGATGAAAAGACAGCCAGGAGCAAGAAG
>RJWM01005350.1:54382-93130 GCA_004363535.1 Dasyprocta punctata
TTTTTTTTTTTTTTTTTTTTTTTTTTTTTTTTTTTTTTTTTTTTTTTTTTTTTTTTTTTTTTTTTTTTTTTTTTTTTTTTTTTTTTTTTTTTTTTTTTTTTTTTTTTTTTTTTTTTTTTTTTTTTTTTTTTTTTTTTTTTTTGGTCTTGGCATGAGCTTTGGGATATCTTCTATTTTTCTCTGACTGACAGCTGGATAATAAGTTTTATCATTAAAAACTGATTCTAGGGAAATATGATCCCTGCCTACAATTCTCCTGAAGCTATGAAAACTTTTGTTTTCAGAACTCTGTCAGCATAACTAGAGATTATTACTACAAAAGTACATCGATACTGACATGCCACGCAATCTGTTCTTTAGCAAGAACCTGAAAGTTTAATTCCTTTCATCTGTTAGTTAGAACAACTTATTAAACCTTCTTGCTGTTGATAGGTAACTCAAAGCAAACAGGTTCTCTGTCCAAGGTACCTTTAGTTTCATTAAGATTTAGATAATTATCAAGTATGTCTTCATTTTATCTTATCAAGTTGTAGTAAATATTTGACATGTAAGTTATTACAACATAAATCCTATGCTTACTCTATTTAGAATTTAAGTGAAGGCAGTGTTAAGCTACTTCTTTATTTACCTGCTAATAATGTAATACTGGCTACAGATTTCACACATAAATTTTCTATCATTTCACCTTGGTTTTACATAGCCTTTTTCACTATACCATCTAAGAGATAGACAGACAGTAGAAGACTGAAAAGAAATGGGAAAAGCTGGTAAACCTTGATGATCAACATTTGTCAGGGGAAATAAAGCCATTTAATGCTGACATTTCTCACCATAGTATTTATTAACTTAATAGGTAGGTGTTTTCTTAGGATTTATTGGAAATAAATAGAAGACAGCCTTTTCTGATTTGTTTGTAAATCTGTCCACAGAAACACAAACAAGCTTGAGGTTCATCAGCTAAAAAGCAAAATGAGAAAATGCCTGGATTCTGCCTCTAGTTCTTCATTCCTCTGCTCAGTCTTGTGTCGTGATCTTAGCTAGTCTGGAAATCCTGATAATAGAAAGACTCAGGAGAGTGTGTGCATTCAACACAGATTTCAAAAAAGAAATAGAACAATCCAAGAAAATTTGACATTATGGGCTGTTTCTAACTAATTAATATCCAACCTGAGATTAAACTGTTATCATGTTATTAATCCTATATGTCATAGAGCTATTGTACAAAATAGAGAAACCATATGGATGGATTCTACCGAATAGATAATTTCACCTTTTTAAGATACATTCTTTTTTTTTTTTTTTTGGTAGTCTTGAAAATTGAAATTGTCTATCAGAGATGCCTCCAGTCCTTGTTGTCTACTTTTTGTTAAGTTCATTAAGCAATCCTTTTGATACACACACACAATCACACACACACACACACGTGCACAGCCATACTGGGATATACAGCTATATATACATTTCCCTCTTCTAGCCAAAAGGGTATATAACACAGACCACAATTGATAAACAGTTAGATTACTAAATATTAGTATACACAACAAAAGCAAAATTTTCAATGGACAAAGTCAGGGGCCAGTTTAATAGAAGGAAACACAAATTCAAAACTGGCTTTAGAAACAGAACCAATCTCAAGAGCATTGTAAATCATCGTAAATGACGATGCTGAGAGGAAACCACCATAGAATTTCCTGTGGTTACTACTACACACTGTTCCCTTTCTCAAAGTACTTTCCTTAATTCTATGGCATAATCTGCTAACATGGAAAAAAAACATTTAGGCTTTCTCCACATGTGAAAATGAATTTGAGCTTTTAGTCTTTGATGTCCAGGTTCTGTGTGTTTGTTTTTTCTGGTGCAGTTTACAGAACATAGTTTATTCACAAAAAACTGATAATTGAGAAACTAGGTAGATGCAGAGCATGATTCTGGGCAACTCATTTCAGCAACCTGAGACTCATTTTTCTTTCAAAAATGTTTATTCAGAGACCATACTGGGTCTAGATCAATTCTAATGACTGAAACTATAAAGTAAAAACATCACCTTAGCATGCCTATAATCTCAGCACTTTGGAGTCTGAGGCAGGAAGACTGCTGTGACTTCAAACACCCTGAATTATACAGCAAGATTCTCTCTCAGGTAAAGAAACAAGCAAACAATCATCGCTTTATTATTCTTAATGTAATGAAAAGACATTCAGGCATTTTTCATGGTCCCCATGGTTCCTTTATCCCTAATTGATGAAATATGAAAGATTATTGATAGAGATAGAACTATAAGGGAAAATCTGGTCACAAATCCAACAGAATGAATTTTCTGAATGTCAAAAATACCCATTTATACTGAGAGTAAACAATATCTAATTTCTGTGCCAGACCAAAGTGAATATCTTATGTGCACAAAGGTATTATGGGAGATGTGTTACTTATGTTTTTTATGTGTTTATGTGCATAGTTAATTGGTAAAACTTAGAGAGTGCAACTGTAGTGTGGTTACCAGATACAGGAAGAGTTAAGTCCACACATTATTTTAGAGAACGTTTGAAAAAACCTGCTTAATTCTCATCAAATTTTAGGTGGGAATGGCTGTTGGCAGTTCCAGATCATGGTGAGAGGGATACTAACTCCAATAATCTTACGATTTGGTTTCTGATTTTTACCTTTGCTTTTTAATTAACAGATTTCCACAAATAGTGGTAGCCTTCTTCATAGCTCATGTTTTCATCTATAATATGGAGCAGGGTAGAGTTAACGTAGGCAGCCATTTTCTCTGTAGTTGTCTGGGCTTCCTTGAGGGAATTCATAACGTTCTCTGTGTTTAGCATCATCTTCGCTTGTAGCTCACCTGCTTGCTGTCTGATGCTCTCTCTCTGTCTTGTTCTTTTCTCTTCCTCTTTACTCCTCCACTATTCCCTTCTTTCCTACATTAGTTAGGGTTCTCTAGACAAACCAAGTAGATAGAAAGCAAATGTATAGTTCTCCAAGGGGCTTTCTTAGGTAGGTTTATGGGGTCCGAGGCAGGAGAGGTCACGATGTCCATCTGTGCACTGGAAAACCATGGGGTTTAGCAGCTGTCCAGCGCAAGAAGATGAAGCCACAGAGCAAAAAGGATGGAGCACACAGCTCCAGGCCATGGCAAAACCCTGTACACTCACTGGTACAAGCCTGCATTGGGAGACTGAGAATCTCCTGGCTCGTGTCCAAAGGCCATGGTGAAGACTGGAACCCTTCCAGAGTGGGAGTACTTACTGCTTCTTTACCTTGTTATTCTGTCCAGATCCAATCCTTTTGCTTGTTGCCGTCCACATCCAGGGTGGGTCTTCTTCTCGGTTTGCTGACCTGCCTGTTGATCATCTGTAGACATGTCCAGAGTACTGCTTTACCCATCTGCTGGGCATGTTTTAATCGAGTCAAGGTGCCATATGATTAGAGGTCATACCTCCATTTCTCTCTTGCTCTCTCTTTTCTTTCTTTCCTCTCTTTTCTTCTCTCTTCCTCTTCTTTCTGTCTTTGGAAGGATCAGGATATCCCATCCCTTGACTAAGCGGGACTGATGCCTCTACTGAGATGTCTTTTCCTCCAGAGTGCTCCCCAAGTTATTTAAACAGATCTGTTCAAGTATTGTTTATCTGCTTTGCACCTTAGGCCAGGACATTGTCAAATTGATCTTCATTTTCTTAGTTCCTAGTGTACTCCCTGGCCAATAAGTAAATGATCTCAAATTACTAGATCATTTTGCCTTAGTCTGTGTTCCTTGATTTTTCTCTGGTATTTAAGAAAGCCATAATCTTCCTAGCCATTCAATCGGAACACACTAGCTATCTTGTAGCCTTTCACATATCTCAACTCCAAGTTGCCATCCAACTTTTCTGTTGTTCTTCCACCACAGCTGCATCCATGCTGTTGGTTCCCACTGTTACCCTCCCTACAAGCCTGATTCTCCCCTCACGCATTGCAGTCCTTTGAATTCTTTTTCTCAGTATCTCCACACTTGACACAGTCCACAGATTAGTCTTTCTAGAACAGTTGATTATGATAATTTTCTGGCTCAGAGACACTCAGTGAATTCCCAAAGTCTGTGAGATCATGTCCAACCTCCTACCATGACACCCAAAGTTTACTCAATGTTTCATCACCCAATCTTTCCTACATTACCTCTCCCCAGGTATATTTGTTACAACCAAATGTGAGTCCATGCTTTCTTTCCAGTTGTCCACTGCATTTTTATTCATTTTGTTTCCTCTGCTTTTGTATTATTTACTCATACTTCATCTATAGATCTTCGCTCTGTCCACTGAGACTTAAAGCAAATGTCTCTTCCACTTGACAGGTAAAAGTTGTTTCTCCCTCTTGTATTCCTGTAGCATTTTATTCCATTCATATGTCACTTACATATATACTTGTTGAACTTTTTTTTTTCTTTTTGTTTTATCAGATTTAATAAATAAATGGTAAGCTCCTTCAGGTCTGCGTTATGTTTTATTCACTATAATATCCACTGGAGTTAGGACCCTTTTTATAATGACATCCTATTTTGTTGCATAATGATGGATACCTTCATCTCAACATTGTA
Source organism: Dasyprocta punctata (assembly GCA_004363535.1). Taxonomy (NCBI): domain Eukaryota; kingdom Metazoa; phylum Chordata; class Mammalia; order Rodentia; family Dasyproctidae; genus Dasyprocta; species Dasyprocta punctata. The sequence continues at coordinate 58,956 of RJWM01005350.1, forward strand.
TATGACCATATGCTGTTAAATTTGTTCCGTTGCAGTTTCCCTCAAGTTCCTTATGAAATTATGTCCTGTAACTTTTCCAATTCATTCTTTTTCACCTAGCTTCTTTTTAGCAGCAAAGTGAAAGAGAATTATTATATAAATTCACATATATAGAACACTTAATGAAAATATTAAAGTCAGCAAATTAAAGAGAAAAATGTGGCTAATTCAGAAACAATCGACTGGTACTACCTTGATGACTGTGATCCCCACCGTTTACCATGACTACAATGATTTGTATTATCCTTGTTATAAATATTATTTGCTGCAGTCCTTTAATGTGCCCTGCATCCAGTTCAGTGATTTCTTTAAAGTACTCAATTCTCAAAATACCCACTGTGCTTGGCTCTTGAATAACATAGTGGTCTCCTAGCAGTGTCTTTCTGATCGCAGTGATTCTGTCACAAATCAAGTAATTATTCTGATGTAAAATTTAAAATTTTTATCTATGTAGTCATACCTCAGAAATACAATGCATTTATTGGTGGAGCATTAGAAATAATGTATTAAGGTGAGATATTTAAGCAAATATTATTGAGCCCTTCGATGACATTTATTTTCAGTAGATTTCATAGAGGTAAAATTCTCTCAAGTTAATGCTGTTTATAAAAATCTACCAGCAAGCATTTGTCAGTCTATGTCAAACCTAATATGATTCTGAGAGGTTACGAAGCAGTGTTATCACGTGTGTGTGTGCATATGTTTACATACATACATATATATGTAGGGTGTGTATGGATGTGAACATGAACACACACACTCAAGAAGATTTTACCTCAATGAAGACTGAAAAAAGGTTCAAAAAACACCATCCAGTGATGAGAAAACATAAGTGGACAGTAACCCTTCATACTCTGTGTGTCCATATGAGTTTAAATTTGTATTTGTCTCTCAATATTGTCCTACGAGTAGAATTGTGTTTAAGTCTGTTTTATCAATAAGGCACTTTGCACATTTGTTTAATTCACTGAGAAAAATATGAATTATGAGTAACAGTAACCTTGTCAAAAGGTTATTTGAGCCTTAATGACAAAGTAAGGAACATTTAAATATGGGCAATTCCCAGAGCAAGCCTTATGTATTTTTTTACAAAACTGGCAATAAATGTATCTTTTGCTGACTCTTCAATATGTAAGAGTTAAGGATGAAGTGCTACCTCGTCTTAGAAAATTATATTACATTGTGAAAAAATGCAAATTGAATAGTGAAACAAGATTAAAGGACTGATGAAAGACTCAGAAATGTAGACATTTATAGAAAGGGAAAAAGTTAAATTAAAAGTGAGGGATCTGAATTTCAAAACAAGATGATAGGAAATTAACAATGGTTATCATATTGCATATTGTTATCTTCAACATAGTTGCTCAGATTACCAAATATAGGCCTGCAAAATTGGTCAAACAATATGAATACTGTTCCTTTCCATGAACTAATAGAATTAGTAGTACAATTATCTTAGCTCTCTTGTGTATGTGTGCATATATATGTGTGTGTGTGTGTGTGTGTGTGTGTGTGTGTATTGAGCAGTTTCTTTTCCTTTCACATTATCTATCGTACCTTTTGGATCTTATTTACTATTTCAGTTTCTTACCCTAGAGAGACAATACAATGTTTACACATGCAAGTCTGATTTATTTCACTTATGAGTATGGTCCATAGTTGCATCCATTTACCTATAAAAGCCTTAAGTTTATCCTTTTTTATAGTTGTGTAGTGCTCACTGTATAAAAATACCACATCTTTTTTATTCATTCCTCGGTTGATGGGCATTTGGGTTTTTTTTTTATAGATTTAGCTATTACAAATTATTCTACTATAAACATGACCTCACTTGTGTTGCTGTGGTATGATGTTTTCAATTCTTCTGGAAAAATGCCTAGAAGAGAAATTGCTGAATTGAATGAGGCCTCTAATCTTACTTTTTTGAGGCATCTCCACACTGAGTTCCACAGTGGTTGCACCAGTCTACACTCCCACCAACAATGGAGAAAAGTCACTTTTTCTCCACAGTCCTGCCAGCATTGTTTATTGGATGATTTTTTGATGATAACCATTCTTTTTGGATGGAATCTCAGTGTTGTTTTAACTTGCATCTCTTGAATGACCAGTGATGAACATTTTTTCATTTATTTGTTTGCCAGTTGTATTTCTACATCTGAGAAGTTTGTGTTCATCACAAATGCCCATTTTTGGATTGGGTCTTTGGATTTGGGGGCCTGATTTTTTTGAATTCTTTATATGTTCTAGATAGAAGTCCTTTGTCTGAGAGACAGTTGATGAAATTTTGTATTGTTTTTATTGGTTTATTTTATCATTTGTTCTCTTTAAAATAAAAAAAAATTAATGAGGGACCTATAGAAACAATTACATAAATAGTAGGCCTAGAAATACTACATAAATAGTAAATATTTATTAGAATATTTTGCCATTTCTGTATTGAGTTTACTCATTTATATACTCCAGGTAGTCTTAGGGGGAAATATTACTTTCTCATTCTGGATAGTTTTTTTTGTTTGTTTTTGGTTTTTTTGGTACTGAGAATCAAATTCAGGACCTTGTGCTTGCCAGGCAGGTGCTTATGCCACTGCCCCAGTTCTGGATACTTTTAAAACAAAGTCTCACTCAACCTGGACATGGTCTCAGAATAGAATCTGCTTGCAATCTAGCGGCACCAAATTCTCTATTTTCCGGGAATTTTTAGGGTTGTTCTTATTTTAACTACCTGTCCAGCTGATGAGCAGCAGTGCCAAAGACACAGTCTTCAATCTAAGTAGTCTAAATTGAAATTATCAACACTTCATTCTTGCACCTGGGAAGGAAAATGTTAGGTTAAAGACAGATGACGCACTTTAACAGAAGTCATGTTTCTTCCAAGCTATACACAAATTTAAGGTAGCACATAAAACAAAAGTGAAGAGATTAAGGCTGGATATTATAAATAGTGCTAAAATTGGTAAATAACATTTAAAAGCTAAACATGACATTCCCCCAAAGATTAACTTACATTTATAGATACAGATTTTTGTAGTTTTGAGCTTTTGAATTAAATGGCCACTAGAGTTTATTTCAGATTCCACACTAAATACACTGAACTGGATTCCTAATTTGGGTTTACCATCTGTATAGCATGCTGATTACTTATATAGAACTGAGATTTTAATCCCAAGAATAAAAATGTATAAAAACACCCGATATGGAACTTTCTATTTGTTTTTCTTTTTCCTCTATTAATTTTCATTTAGCATGAGTATTGATTATCCTCAGTGAGTTAAGGGAGGCCCCAGTAAGCCCTTGGCCTTGGCCTTGGCTTTTTTTTTTTTTTTTGTTAAGTCAATGTATTACAGTTTTGCTATGTATTGGTTTCTTCACTCTGCAGACTTTGCTATACCCATGACTTTCATACAGTGATTATTTTGATTAAGTTTGATGATTAAAGTTAGTCTTGCATGAGAAAATAATACACATGGGAGTCATTGATGGATGAATTCCACTCATCCAAGTGTTCCATTTTGCCAGCATTTTCCAGCTGAATGAAAACTTACTTCCCAGTTTGGTGTTGGTGACAGTAAATATGTTGTTAGACCTGAGTGTTTTCTTGAAAAATTCGAAATGAGATTAAGAAGAGAAGAAGACAATGTACATATCCACATGTGTTCTTGTAATTGTCTCTAATTTTCTCTTTTGGCTTTGATGAACAACATCATTACTGAAATAATTAATGTTAATTAATATCCGTGTCATTTTTTGTAAATGATAGTTTAGTGTTACAATTAGACTAATTAGTACACACCATAGCTCAGTGACGTGACAAATCATAGAGCAGAACAAGCTGACTCTTATCCTTTATGATATATTAGCTAATTCGCTTGCTCAATATGACAAAAGAGGAGAAAGATAGGGCATTGGGCAGGAACAACAGCAACAACTATCAAGACATTGTACTACATTTCTAGGTTTTTATTTTTCTGCCAAGTTTCTGAGTACTGTAGATAGTTATTTTACATATTATTTCTTTTCTCATTGGCAAATCATAACCCTGATTGAAATTTTTAAAAACAAAGACCATGAATAATTAAAATTAAAATGTAAGATGATTTCCATGTTTTCCTGGATTTATATAAGCAATAATATGCTCAGTGTTCTACATTTCCAAGATCATTCGTGGTAAAACTGACAGCTCTCTGCAACTTTGATTTATTTTTCAGAACCTATGCGAACACCAAAAACTTTAAAGATTGCCGAAATACAGGCGAGACGCATTGCTGTGGACTGGGAGTCCTTAGGTTATAACATAACTCGCTGCCACACCTTTAATGTCACTATCTGCTACCATTACTTCCGTGGTCACAATGAGAGCAAGGCAGATTGTTTGGATATGGACCCCAAAGCCCCTCAGCATGTTGTGGACCATCTGCCACCATACACCAACGTCAGCCTCAAAATGATCCTAACCAATCCAGAGGGAAGGAAGGAGAGTGAAGAGACGGTTATTCAAACTGATGAAGATGGTATGCTTGCATTTGGTTGCTTGGAAAAAGATAACCTATATAACAAAACATAATTTCTTAATTTTTTTCCTAGATTACCCTGTATTGAATTGGATTCTGAAGTCTGCTGAAGTGTTTTAACACACCGTTAAACCAGTTTGCCTTTAGCAAAACTGTTATAAAGAGAAGGACTTGAAAACTAAATGAAACATACCTCTATTATCTTCTTTTTTAAACAGTGGTGTAGAAGTGACAACCACACCAAAAGTGTAAATAAATTTTTTCTTACCAAATGTTAAAAACTGATCATCACTACCCATGTTACCTACTGGAAAATTTCACTCGATGACAAATTTTAAGTTATTACATTTTACAAACCCATCTCAGTTGCTTTGGTTTTCACAGCATTTGAAAACAATTGCTTACCCATTTCATTCACTTTTAGATGGTTCATAGGAATCAGAATATAAATCAGTTCATATATTTAAGTCTAAATAAAACCCTTTGTTAGATACTAGCAGGCTACAATCATTTATGCATCATATTGATATCTAAGTAACTGAACTGTGTTTTATTCAAGTTTCATGTATTACATCTGAATAATTAAATTTTAAGAAGAACAAATGTTTATATTAAATTGTAATGTGTACATATTTACCTTAGTAGTATAGTACATCATTAATGTGAATATGAATTTATTTCCTGATCAACATAAACTGATACAAAAAGCTATAATTGGTAATATTCTAATGATAACAGTGATGCATTCTTTTAGTATACTATATTTCATTTTTTTTTGTTTTATAAATGGAAGCACATGGCAAACAAAACAAAACAAAAACACTGGTATAAAGTGAGCTGGTGCAAAGCTAAATGGAGGTGGGAGTCCTGAATGTGAAGTCTGGCGACTTCTTTCACCTCTGCTACACTCTTTGTTCATCTCTACATAAGGGAGTTAAAACAGGTGATCTCTAAATTTCCATCCTGGCACCCCTCATGTTCCACACACTAGGATCGGATAAGTCTTTTGATGCCTACCAAGTGTGAGATTGCCATGAAATAGGTTGCTATGTGACAGTTTCCAGAAATATATTATTTCAATTTCTCCTACTCCAAAAAGTGGAAATGACTCAGGTTTTTTCTGCTTCCTGTAATAAGCAGAAGTGAAAGCCTTTTTCACTTAATTTAGCTCAGACTTTGAAGGAAATATTTAATGTAGTTCTAAAACTAAGTGTGGCATCATTCTCATGTTACTAACATTTCAGAGAATGAGCATAGGACTTATCAATTGTCTTACTTTTTTTCTCATTGCCGAGACAAGACAGCTGATGCCCAAAATTAGGGAAGGAAAGGTTTATTTCTTATAGTTCTCAGGGATTCCAGTCCATATTTAGTTGGCTCCAAGGCAGTGTGGTGTGGCAGGGCAGCCATTCATGGTTACTGCAACAGCAAGCATGAACCAGCAAGAGAGGGAGACACACCTTCCCCTCACCCTTACACTGTATATTGGCTCCACCCCTGGGCAGGTGCAACACTCATATCATCAATCCCACTGTCAGACAACAAACCAATCACAAATGCTAGACTGAGCCCTGTCCATGATTACATGAGGCTTTGCAGGGACACAGGACCTTACCCACAACATCAATGATTAATGTACTTTTGATATGTTAGAGGAAATCAAACATGACTATCTTCACTAGTATGTTTGAGCTTTTCCTAAATAATGTGGCAGCAGTATTTATAACCAAACCTTATCCTAGTACAGAAACATGAAAACACGCACTGCCATCATCCTGACAGCTCCTGAACACTCCCAAGTCAACAGTAGTTTATGCCAAAAAAAAAGAAAAAGTAGTTTAGGTAATTAATTCATAGATGGACAATAGAATTGGGAAGTCTAACATAGATTCAAATGTTCCTCTTACAAAGTAAGGTAAGTGTTCCAATGCCTGTTACTCTACGCATTTTGTAACTCATGTTGTTAGTAGTAAGAGTGTGCTCACATATTTTATTACCTCCTCTTAAAATTTCAAAGCATGATTTCATAATTGGTAACATCAGATTCATTTATGAATTTTGTGCTTTTCTTAGCCAGTCACCCTTTAACAACACAATTTATCTTGACAATATTCTTTGATATGCTTTGTTAGTTAACTTTCCTACAAACAAAAGAATGTAATCATACTTTTATCATCTTTTTCATGTTGCATTAAATCTTTTAATCACATTTTTGGGTAAACAGACAACTATACTAATAGTCAGAAAATTAATCTCTGTGGAATTTACCATAAATTGAATCAATTCATGACTGTCATATTTATTTTAGTCAGAAATATCTTTGTACAAGTAAAATAACATTAGCTGTGTCTTGATATTATTTTCAGGCAGGATTTTGTTCTTAACTTCTTCTTTGAAGAACTTGTCCTGGTATTAATGTTATTAAGTTGCATTATTATTATTATTTCACAGTAGGGTCACAAACTAATCCCTTCTGCTGTGAATAGGTTTTTAATGTATAATGTTCAGGGATTGATGGATAAAGGTGTTTGAAGTATTTGTAAGTAACTCAATCTTCAAATCTGTCCATATGAGTTTCAGTTTCAAGGAAGAATACTTGATGTGTCTTAATGTTTCCAAGGGGGAAAGAATATCTAAATCATAACCACTGTTGCAAAGATCGATGGATTATGGTGATCTGATTAAATCAGTCTTACTAAATTATTACTGCCCTATATACATAGGAAAAGAATAAATTATCAGTCATCTAATAAAAGGATATAATTATATGAAAAGAATTGTGGGGACATCCATAAATCATGACAGCAAAGCTAGAATGATTTCCCTCCAGAGCCCTAAGGTAGAATTTGCATTTAATTTATCGCACACATTTTTTAATGCATGGGAAGAATTTTTATATGAGGTTTTGTTGTCATTTTTTATTCCAGCATTCAAGCAAATCAATATTATGAAGTTAGTTCAGCAGAAAAGTCTGGTTTGGGGACATTTTTGAGAATACAAAGCTATTTTTAAATGTACATTTATTACATTTTAAAGACTATAATGCTTATTTAATGTAATCTTGCCCCACCTACATTTCCTTTTGTCCTTTCTTTTCCATTTGGAGAGTTATATTTTAGATGACTCCCTTATACTCAAAAACATTAGCTGAAACAGCTCTCATATAAATCATGAGTAGGGGAACAAAGGTCAGCATTCTGTCTCCATTAAAAGCTGTTGATGTGGAAATGTGAAGTGACATTCCCTGCAGTCTATAGGCTGCCCTGAAATAGCTTCAGTAACTTAGTGCTGTATTCCCACAAATCATAAGTAGATAGAGGCATCACTGCTGTACAGATAGACGTCATCTCCCTTCAGATGTGGACAGTTAATGAAGATTCTTGGTCTGTGCCCATACCTCTTCCACACCTAATTATGTGTGTGTTGCCTTTCACTGAAGTGTAGTTATATATTCCACCCATTCCACTACTTTGAGGAAAGATCAATAGTATGGCCCTTCAGTGTCCATAATTTTCTCACACAGAAATGTGACCTGCAACTCCTTGAAGTTAAGTCTGTTGATGAAGTTGAACACATGTGGGAAGGGCATAGAAACAGAAATTCCAAGGAAGAAGCTTTTCTGTTCTATCCCACTTGCAGTGAAGAATTATGCAAGAATTTTAAACCATCTCCAGTCGGGAACAATTAGACATACGTTGATGTCATTTTATAGCACATTTATAGGCCTAATTGTGGTGGGTGAACACAGGCAGTTATAATCATGCCATCAAATAAACATTTGCTCGCTATTCGAGGTTGTCGCCTCCGCCTTCCTCCATCTGCCACCTTCTATGAGAGAAATGCAGCAAACAAGAATCTTTTTTCCTGTAATTACAAGCATAAGCTGTCGTTGGAGAAGAATGGAAGAAACAGCTATTCCCTTGCAAAATAAACCAACAGCCACCTCAGTCTCAGTGAGCGACTGTCCCAGCCACTCAACCTAGATAGGCTGAATAGGTAAACTGAGGCCAGGGAGTAGGGACAAATGGGTACCTTCAGCCAAAGGCTGAAGTGCCAAATAGTGGGTTACTATTTTCAAAAGGAAGTAAGTATTTAAACCAAGCACACCAGAAGCAAGTGTAGCCAGCAGTGTAGTCATGGCATAGTTTGTGTCTGCTGAGATTCTGTTCATCGTGAATTTATGATTAACAGGCCAAATTGCATTGCCTGTCTCAGAGGTCATATCATTACTCTTAGTCCCCTTGTAGATTGGAATACATCTTACTGTTCTGGCATAGCATTTTGAAATTCTGGGTGCTGCCAGCCATGAAGCAAGCTTTTCCTTTGATCTGGTGATTTTTAATTTATTTCAATCCTTACAAAATTGCCCTATCCTTTGAAACGACATTCCTGGACAATGTCATGTGTGAAGTGCACTGAAACGTTAGATTAAGGCAAAATATTAATTAGAAACCCTAAGTGCCAAATAGTGGGTTGGTATTTTCAAAAGGAAGTCAGTATTTAAACCAAGTGCTCCATACAATCTATGTTGCAAAGCATGATCAGAATGAGCATTTCCATGTGTGTGCAACAAACAGCAGGATGATATTTCAGTGAACTATATAAACATGTCTTGTATTTTGCCAAGATGAGCTGACAAGTCACTCAGCATGACCCTGTGTTTTGCCAGTTAGGACACTTGAAATTAATGACCAGAGTGTGGTCTCACCAACTCTGGTCATCTGTGGACACTTAAGAAGTTCGTAGTGATAAAGGATCAGGGTGCAGCACAGTGGTAGAGTAGTTGCCTTAGCACAGAGGGGCCCTTGGGTTCCATCCCCAGGTATTGCCAACCAAAAGCAGAAAAGCTCATATTGCACAGATCACTGAGCTTTAAACAGACTTGATGGTTTGAGTTTGGGCTGCCAAAGGGGAAAAAAAAAAAAAAAATATATATATATATATATATATATATATATATATATATATATACATATATATATATATATATATATATATTTCATTTAAAAGGCTGAAATAATGACATTGGAACCTACTAAATATTAACAATTTTTTAAAAATTATGGTAGTACTGGTTTTTTAATTATTGAAAATTTAATATATAACACTATAAAAGTCAGGCTGGTTATTAAGGGGATTTTCAATTCAGTGTTGTGTGATTTGGCTTTTGAGCTCAAGAAGTGTTAATTCTTATAATTCATTATTTTATGAACTCTGTTTATGGAGACTCGTTAGGGGATTATCATGTCTTCAAAAAATCTTTTAGGGAGATACATATCTGTTCTTGAAAACAAATTACAAATAAGATCTTCATGTGGTGAAAGGTATACAACAGAGAAAACTAGGCTACTAGACTACATAATTTGTGCAACTGAGGTGATAGAATATTCTTTTGAATAGAAATAACTATTTCTGTGTTTTCTGCTTTAAGAGCTTGTAGACTGACTTCAAGTTCCCATATGTCAGAATCAAGTGAGAGTACTGCTTTTTCTTTTTAAGGACCTTTTCTTGTTTGTTTTAATTCTTATGTATTTTTATATATGTATTTTTAATTTCTTATCTAGTTTACTTCATTTGCTTTTTGTATCTGATGTAAGCATTCTTATAACCCCAAATATGTATATTTGTAGTGCCTGGCCCTGTCCCAGTCAAATCTCTTCAAGGAACATCCTTTGAAAATAAGATCTTCTTGAACTGGAAAGAACCTTTGGATCCCAACGGGATCATCACTCAATATGAGGTACTGGGCGAACAAGGAAGTTAATTGCCATGTGCATAGAAGCAGTAAGAGGGTGAAAAAAAAGGAAAAACTTAGAGGGAATTGATAGGAAAGAAGTAAGTGAGGATTGGGGGATTAAGGTCATTATTGTCCTTCTTTGTTTTCATTTATAAATTCCAAACTGAAGAATCAAAATATTCATCATATTCCTAGAAACTTCACATTCTTTTTGTAAAATTTTTTAAGATGTATTTATTTATTATTAGAACATGTTTGAAATCATGCAGTTTGCAATCATCTTGGGTTTAGCTCCATGCACGTATTGTTGGGTTTTGTTTTTTTTTTTAATCCTCTCTGGCCCAACCCCACTGGCTCCCCAACCCCTTTTCGTACTTGCTGATATTACTTGCCTTGGTTCAGGTTAGCTGTATAATGTGCTCAGTAATTGGGGGTTACTGGTTCCTGTACATGACTTACCTTTATTCCATTTGTTTCCCCTTTCCCTTCACTCTTGTTCCCTTGGACTACTGCCCTATTGTAAGAGAACCATCCCCCTGTCCCATGCTGTCTGTCCGATATCATTCTTTTTGTTTGTACTTTGCCTCACTCAAATGAGAGATATCACATGGTATTTAATATTTCCTTTCAAACTGGCTTAGTAATGATCATAATGAACAATCACAAAGAAGCCCTCATTTTCCTTTTTATAAAATTGTGAGACTGTCCGAATAGTGGGTCATTTAAGAGAGACATTGTCATTTGTTTCAGAGTGGGAAATTAATATTGAAAACAGCAAAATAGAATATAAACATAGTTCAAACCCTTCATTGCAACTTTAAATATAAATTGTTATATTTTCAAATATAAAAAGAAGAAATGAAAGGATGGCTTTAAATACATTAATATGTGGTTCTATTCCTGCAGAGTCAATGTTGATTATAGCATAAACTTTTAAGTTTCTAGTGGCTACAAAGTGAATCATGAGAATGAGACCTACTAGTGCAGTTTTATATAGTGACTATGATTGCATATTTGAATATTACTTCCACAGAATTTGTTATGTCTCTTGCACAGATATTGAACAGTGTAAATAAACATTCGTTAAACCCTTTCCTTGTTTTACACATTAAAGCATAGAACTGTAATATTTTGAATGAATACATACCTCTTTAGTATATTAATTATATTATTTTTGATGGAAGAAAATTTGTGTATGTTTTTCAGTTCAGATATACATATTTTTATATCTGTAGTTGGAAAATGACATTGATAGATGATGGAAATGCAGAGTGACAGAAATAATAATATCAAAATAAAAAGAGAAAGGAGTGAAAAAATTATGATAGACTCCATAAGGATGCTTCTTCGCATTACATTATTGAAAAGGGATTTATTTATAATTTATTGGAACTCAGTGCGGATGCCTAATGTATTTCTTCACACAGGTCAGCTATAGTAGCATAAGATCATTTGATCCTGCAGTGCCAGTGGCTGGCCCGCCCCAGACTGTATCAAACTTGTGGAACAGTACACATCACGTCTTCATGCATCTGCACCCGGGAACAACCTACCAGTTTTTCATCAGAGCCAGCACAGTCAAAGGCTTTGGGCCAGCCACAGCCATCAACGTGACCACCAACATCTCAGGTATGCAAACGAGTGGTACCGAGGCTCCCTTGGTTTGTAGTAGCAGAGGCTGGGGATTCACATACACAATGCATGTTACTCATCTTACTCACTGAATGTCTAATGTTGTTATGCATGATTGAAAGCACTTGAGAAAATCATTTAAATATAAACTATTAGTTGTATGTCCAAACACAAACACTTCTCAAATCATCATCTTTAATTGACAGTGCTCTTTTCAAAATTTACAACATGTAATTGAAAATCTTTCCAAGTTCATTATGAATCATGACAGGCATCATTATACTTTTGAGGATTTGGTACTTATTACAGAATCGGATCTCTAAATGGATTTTATCAAAAGAACAATAGAGAAACTTTGGTCTGGTATCAGAGTAATGTATACCTTGTGTTTGTCACATTTTTCCTAACATTCTTACGATGTTACACAAATTCAAGTTTTCATTTCTTAATTAAAAACCTCACATAAATGCATCTAAATTCCAGAATGGGAACATACAGGAGAATTTAATTGCTCAGCAAATATAATTAAATTTCACATTCAATTATGTTCAAAATTTTATAGCTTGCATTTTTTAAATAGGCAGGAATTTATGGAATCTTTTGTTTTCCTAAGTGGTTCTTGTTTTTGCATCTTAAAAATTTTTGGTAAATTTTAGATGTACATAATGATCACATTCATTATAGGGAATTTGTGTATCTTACTTCTTTTTTTTTTTTTTCCGATCCCCACCCCTCCCTTCAACCCATTACCCTCCTTATTTACAGAGTTTTTGTTTCCGCTTTTTCCTCCTGTTCTTTTTGACTAGTTTGTTTTGCAGGTGTAATTTGTCCTTCAATCAAATTGTCAGTTAATCCTGATTAAATTCTTGCTAAGAAGTAACATTGTCATATGCTCTAAATCTACTTCTTTTTCTTTTTTATTTAAGAAGTATATATTACCAATATACCCAAAGGGTAAAATTTAAAAATAAATGTTTTAAAGGTAAATTACATAGTATAGTAAAATGCTTTGTCTCTGTGAATTCTTTTAGATCATTATGTTCCTTCTTACTGTAGCTGTACATGCCATATAATAGAGATACATCAAAATATTAAAATTCTTAGCAGTATTTCAAGTGTGTAACATTTATATAAAAAAGATGTACATGCTCTAAAATTCAGTATAAAATTTTATTAGACTGGATATGTGCTGGGTACGATATAAATGTGCTGGATACAATACAAATTTTAACAATTTACATCATCAGTAAAATTTCCTATTCCAACATGTTCCTTTGAATAACATTTGATTTATCTTAATATTCTAATAAAGTGAGCTTTTAGAATAGCATCCATTATTTTAGCAAATAACTACATATTAAAATTTCCATTTTATTTTCATGTAAGACAATTTGTAGTCACCAATTTAAAGTGTTTAGTGAATTGCTGTTTTAGAAAATCAGAGTTTCTGATTTACTGACACATGTCCTCCAGAATTAAAAATTGTGTTGAAATTGAGTTGGATCTTTCCATAGAGGTAGCTCAAAGTTTATGCAAACTTATAAAACTGAGAACATTAGATAAGTGCACATTACTGACAGCCACAGAGCTCCTCAAGTCTTAGACACTGAGTTGTATTGACCAAAAACTTTGTAGTTTAAAACAGAAATACTCATCTAATTTTTTCTTTTGCTTATTTAAGTCCAGTTTCACTTATGTCATGGTAAATACAATAAATACTTTATTATACTTTAAAAACTTAGTCTCTGTCTCTCTGTGTTAGGAAAAACTGGTGATCATAGCAAGGTCAATAATAAATATAGTTAGTGTTTCTCCACATCGCTTAAAATTTTAAAATCATTTGCTCTTATTCTTTGAATCTAGTAATTGTATCCCCCAACATTTTTAAAGCAATTAAAATGAAAGTAAAATCAAGTTAGTAGATTTGTAATGGTCGGAAATGTTACACGTATGTGTTGGTATGTATACACATATACAAATATTGCATGTACTGCAATAGTTGATTCTCCCTCATAAATAACCCTCAATTAGTAATTCATCTCTTTACTTCTGTCACTATTCCTGTTTTTTTTTCATTCAGACTCTTTTTTTAAAAGAATGCTAGTCCATAAAATGTCTTCTTGCTGAATTTTTAAGTCCTATTTTTAAGATTCATCTGAAAAACCATTTAAACCCTAAAGTCTTTCCTGTTTCATTGCCCCATTTCCAGTACAACTTTTAAAAATATCGTCCCCAAACCAGCAACAGACTCACATGGAAACTTTCCGGAAATGCACAAGTTCTGGTCCCTCCCCAGACCTACTGAATCAGCAACTGCAGGACAGGGCAGAAATCTGGAATTTAAGAAGCTTTCCAGGTTTTTGAACCTTATGAGTATTAATTTACCACTGTTTTGGCAAATAAACTATATTTCTCTTTGACCTCTTAACAGTTCGATATATATGTTTTTGTTCATGCGACTCCCACTTTGCATAAAACGTTAATTCCTAGTTTTAATTCTATTAATGTCAGAGACCATTCTTTGTGTTTGTATGTATGACACTTGCCATAAAATTGTACATACTATGTATTCAGTAAATGTTCAATCAATGAATGAAATTTATCAAAAACTATTATTTTCATTTCTCTCACTTTTCTGATAATGTATGTATTTCACTAGTTATTCCTCGCACTAGCTATTCACTCATGAAAGCTCTTTTTACAAAGTAATAATCCAAAGCCATTTGTAGTTGACTCCTTCATACACCTGACAATTCGGAATCCTCAACCCTGAGTTGAACATCGTTCAGTGCATACTTTTTTCGTTTCAAGCTTGTGACAACTATTGCATTATTTCTTGGGAGATAAAAACCAAAATTCCTTTTCTTATTCATTGCACTTGCTTCATGTGTTTCCATGATGATCACAGTGATGAAGACGATCCAGAGAACAATCCTGTCTTTCTACAAATTTCACAGCATACATGGCCCAGTCTCACTAAGCACCCAGCTACGGCCTTTCATACCTCCAGTGTGAATTTGTAGCTCCACACGTTACCCCACAAACGCTATTCCCCAGTCTGCTGTTACCGTTTTGTTCCTATCTTTTCCTTGTTGATATAAAGGTCTCAGAAAATTAAAAGCAAAAGCATCTCGACTGAAATATTTAGAATATATACCACAGATCACCAGGTTATTTTTGAAATTTCAACAGAATTTTGTCTTTCTGACTTCTGATGCTTTATCCTCCTATGGTTAGAGTGTAATGCTTAATGGTATGCTGTAAAATAAGATACATGGTAGATAATTAGTGATTACATTGATTTTTCCTTAAATCAGGATCAGTTATTCATACTGACCTGTAATGTATTATTGCAATTAATTGAGCCTTTTGTGTTGTTTATTTGATCACTTAACAGCTCCAACCTTACCTGACTATGAAGGAGTTGATGCCTCTCTTAATGAAACTGCAACCACGATAACCGTGTTGCTGAGACCAGCGCAAGCCAAAGGTGCACCCATCAGGTAAGGGGAACAGTGAAAGGAATCAGCAGCCTGGTAGACGAACACTGGTTGCTTAGCAGCAAATAAAACGGTTCATTTCTAGGAGACATTCATTTGACACTTAATGCCAAGGAGGTTTTGCTTTTGTTTTGTTTTATTTTGATTTTGTTTGCTCATTTATCATTCGGACAAAGCCTCCAGATAACCCTCTAGTTAATGGCAGAATTCTAAGGGGATTTTTGAGCTATTCATAAACTTCACCTTTCAGCTCTAAGCTGAACATTACTCCTTTTTTTCCCCCTTTTATTCCCATTTCATTTCACTTGCTCGGTGGCTAGCTATGGTACAAAGGCTCTGGAGATATTTCTCAGAAACAGGATGAGGAAATAAACTCCTGCCCAGTGGAGTAAATGTTATGAATAATTTCATATGAGTGATTGAAAAATAGGAAGCTTGGAGGAAATAAAAGCAGAGTAGTTATAACCAGTGAAACCGATGTGACCTTTTAATTCCTGAATTGTTCCTGATCTGAAATTCCATAATAAATATTAATATTCGACTTGCCATTTCCTTTATCTTTACAGCATTAAAGTCTCTCGTATTGCCTAATGCTCATCATTTTTCAGAAAACTGTAAGCCATGTTGTTCTTAGTGATTCATTCAAATTGTTGCAACCACTTTAATTTTTACATGTTTATTATTAAATGAATGTTGAAAACTTAAGGAAGTTTCATTTGAGAATGCTAGACTTTCGTCTGCATTTTCTTGTTAGACTTCTGTTGAGATGTTAATCAAGGCATAGAAATCAGTGCAGGTATTTCATAACTGAGTAATCTCAAGTTGTACACATGTTTTTCTTACAAAAATAGAATTAATCTTTGCATTACATGTAAAATGAATACAGTTGAACTTATGTGCATATATTTGCCATCAAATTATCCAACGTAACTGGAAGGGTGCAGATGCTTTTCTTAATTAAAAAAAATATATTGATAAAAGAACATTAGTCATGAAGGAAATTCTTGATTCCTGTCAGGATAAAAATCAGGGGAACACCACACTGCAGGAAAAGAACAGTAGCTGAGTGTGCTTGTAATGTAAACACTTGTGAAGTTCTGACTACTTGAAAATTCAAAGTAAGTGTGGAGTGCCGTTCATGAATCAATGCTCTTCAGGTGAATCTGATTGCTGATCCAGAGGAGAGAAAGAAAATGCCTGCACTCAACATCTTTCTCTATTGACAAGTAATCAGGGTCATTCACATGTTCCTCCCCATGATAAAATTCACTTTATAGGTGGTAAGCTCTGCTTCCTCTGTTCAGCAAGCTACCAGGTACTGGCATTCATCATTCAAGAGTTATTTTAGTGAATTCAACTTTACTTTGTGTAAGATGCAAGCATGACGTATCGTTACTGTATCGCTATATTATATAATACAGCTCCCACTACTGTAGTCATTTAATCAATTTCTTCCATACATTTTCATCACATAGGAAGTGCTTGTCACTGTGCTGAGGCAATGTAAGTGAAAGGCAAAATGACCACAGCACATCTCAAAACCTATTCCCGTATTTGTCATAGACTTTCAGAAGATGCTTCAGCTTGGTAAACCCTTTGATCATAACTGCTGTTTATGAACTTAGTACATTACCTATAACACATTTTAAAATCAAAGGTCTTTCTTCCACTTTGTTCACCTTTGTCACATAATTTCTGATTACCAAGACTCCAGATACTTAGAACTAGTGGTTGTGCAGGCTAATCCTTAATAATCATGTATCCTTTTTCTCTGGCACAGAAATGCACATCTTCATATCTGTTGGCTGGACTTTTAAACTTTTCTGGAATTAAGACTAGTTGAGAATTCAAAATTTTACACTGTAGACGATTTATGCTCCAAAAAATAAGTTAAAATCTTAGAATACTACACAAAAATAATTATTCATGATGTATGCAAATAACAAATTTTTTAAAATGAATACTAATATTAGAGGAAAATTAAAAAATCTGTTTTCTAATAATCTAATCCCACCAAGTCTATTTTTAGTGGGGTTTTTGTTGTCGTTGTTGTTGTTTGTTTGTTTTTCTTTTTGTTTTCAGTAAAGATTTCCCCAATTTATATACAGGTGGGGCCAGTTGGTTGGACCAGAGTGGCCATCAGTTAATTTTTCCACAAATGAGCCCTGCTTCCCTGCTCTTTAGATTCCTGCAGTGAGGGAGTGCTGCCTTGTTTTCTCTAGCACATTACGTCCTCTGATCTCCCTACCCATGATTGAAGCCTTATCATGAAGATATCTGGTCTAGTTCTCTAATTTTAAGTGAAGAACCAGTTTGATGGAATCAATTTGTATAGCACTGATTATGTGTTCTGGTCTTACAGCTCTGTTTGATTAGATCCTTATCATGTCATTCAGCTGTATGTGAAACTCTTTGACATTCT
This sequence comes from Dasyprocta punctata, assembly GCA_004363535.1. NCBI lineage: Eukaryota > Metazoa > Chordata > Mammalia > Rodentia > Dasyproctidae > Dasyprocta > Dasyprocta punctata. Next base: position 76,794 of record RJWM01005350.1, read on the forward strand.
GCTCAGTTTTACTATGGGTCAGACTGTCACAGTCTCCTCTCCAATAATGTTTGGTGCTATTCCACTGTCTGTGGCCTCAAAACAACTAATAGGTATGTTTACTACCAGCAAAACATCTACACAGCAGTCAGATTGTCTGCTGCAAAGACCCAATATACTGGGTCCATCCTTACCTACTTTGTAATACTACTAGGCTCTGCTAGATTTTGGTTCACTTTCCATTCATCCCAACCCCAATGGACATAGTATATTTTTTCTCCCTCATCTTCCTAATGTCAAACAAACTCTACATCCAACATTTGTCATGGCAACTGAGAAATCCTTGTTATGTAGAATTTGCACATTTTCTTTAGTAGTAGTATTATTAGGAAAGCTAAAAAATAGTAATAGTTTCCATAAATGTATAGATTTGATGCTAGCCTAAGATGAATACTTGAAATAAAATTTCATCTAAGGTAATTAGAATGAGTGGTAGGTTTGTCAATCATTGACTCATAACAATGTGCACTGATCACAGATTAAAAATAGATAGGAGAGAGAGACAGAGAGACAGAGAGTTCTAAGGTGTTTTTTTGTTTGTTTGTTTGTGTGTTTCTTTGTACTGGGGATTGAACTCATGATTGTGTGCTTGCCAGTCAGGTGCTTGTGCCACTGAGCTAACCCCTGGCAGAGTTCTGAGTTTTAAAGAAGAAAATTGAGCTTGTCAAAGGGCCATTGATAAATGTGGGAATATTTCTGAGAAAAGAAGGAACAGTGGTATCTTGGTTACTTTTCTCTTATTGCTGGGATAAAATACCGGACCCCCAAAATTAAAGAGGGAAAGCTTTATGTAGCTTATAGTTTGTGGAAGTGCCAGTCCATACTCAGCTGGCTGCAAAGCAGGGTGGCATGCTGAAGGACAACAATTTCAAGTGGCAGAAGACAGCAGAAGCAACAAGAGCAAGAAGAGGGAGAGAACAAGCCTCTTTTCCTCCCTTACATTGCATGCAGTCTTGCTGCATCCAGCACAGCTCTCAAAATTCCTGGGGGAAAGGACAGTGAGAAGATGAAGAAATAAAGATAAGAGACAATATACAGAAAACTGAGGTCAGGTGGAGCCCTTACTCTGGGTGAGAGGAAAAGAACTGCTCAACCACTATTGTGTATTTTTACTTATGCACTGGTCACATTGATGTCATGTGACATCCCTTAGCTTAAGTAGCTTTTCTTTCACACCCCCTTGTTTCCTGGGGTGCTGTGTGTCCTCAGTGTGTTCTTCAGACCTCTCAGTGCTCTGGGCTCAGTATGTGCAAACAATCTCCAGCTCAGCTGCTCCTGACACAGGCAATCCACTCTTCATTTGGATGTAGTCCTCACAGGATCTCCATGCCCTCCTTTTGCACAGGCTCAGGTTGTTTACAAAGTGAGGATCCTGGCCTCCTGCTGAGTCACTTAGTGAAACTTCTAAACTTCTCAAGTTGACATAATGTATCAACCATTACAATCCAAACCTTGTCAACTTGGCAACCAGATGCATTTCTTTAAAACAATCTCCAGATACAAAGACATGCTCATTCTTAACACAGGTTTAACCTGAAGAACTAGTATTGATTATATCAATATTATATTACATTAGGATCATAGCATCCAGCCCCCGCAAAGACTTATACATATCCCTTTATGCAAAAGACATTTAGTCCATTTGCAAGAGTTGCCACAGTCCTAACAGTTTCATCATTGCTGAAAAGTCCAACTCTGAAGTCTCCTCCAAGTTGTAAGACATTAGCTGCAAGTCCCTGTACAAATGAAAAGTTAAGCAATTTCAGTGACTCTATATAAACATTTTCATTCCAAAAGTTACAAACAGGGGAATGCAAAGTATTGGGACCAAAGCAAATCCAAAGTCCAGCAGAGCAAACATTAAGTAACATCGTTTCATGTCTAGCATCTAAAGAAATCTGTGACAAGTTGTGAGAGCCAAAGGCTTCAGTGGCTCCACCTCTACAGCACTTCCTGTGGTTGTAGCTCCCATGGCTTCTCTTTTAGGCCTGCTTTGCTTCTTCCTTGCAGCTTTCCTTAGATCATGCTTGTTCCTGGCTTTTCCAAACTTTTGGGGTCCACATTGCACCACATAGCTTTACACACTGCTCTCTCGGGACTTATGAAATCAGGGTACAATCCTTCTTAACCCCACAGCTCTTGCATTCTGTGTGCATCTAAAACCAGGGACACATGAATGCAGCCAAGGTCTGCCACCACCTGGAGCAGTGGCCAAGCTTCTCTGTCTCTCTTTTTTGGTGTAGGAGTTGAGAGCCTGGATTTCTGGGCACTCTGAAACAAATTCTCTATGCAACCACCATTCTGGAATATGGTACTCTGCAACTTTCTCCCCAAAGCAAAGTCTTTTACCTTTGCAATTTTGAGACTGCAAAGGGTGGAGACTTGCTGCTTCCTGTGATGCCCTCAGGCCATCTTTTATATTCTGCTGATCCTTCTCAGCAGACAAGATCTTCTCTGCTCTATCTTTGCAGTGCACAGCTTTACTGGATCTTCCCTTTTGACCAAACTCAAAATATTTTAAGTCATGCTTCTGGGCTCTTTGCTCTTGATTCTCAACATTGATCTGGCATACTAAAAGGTATTGTGAAGAGGTCACAGGGAAATAGAACTTCTTCAAGTTAACACTAGGATTTTGAGCTTCACTAATGTGGTAACTGTTAGTTCAATGTGGAAAAGGGAAGTCTGGATAGAACTGAGTTATTATTTCACAAGTAATTAAACCTTTACTCTGTTCATCTTCAAAATGTTGGCATTAGGACAGCACAAACACTGTGGCTGTTTGTGAAACTACAGTAGTAAAATGGAAGAAGTGAGTTTCTCCTAGAGCCTTAAAGGGATGTTTTAGAAAAAATATGAAGTCTATATAACACTGAGTCATTTATTATTTTGTTATCACCAGGAGATTTTTAATAATGGGACAGCAAAACCCCTTGTTCTCTAACACCATTAAAACTGAAGGGAAATGATATGATAAGTCATCTTTTGGCCTCTGAAAAACTAAAAATGATCACTATCAGTGTTCAATAAAATTGGACTACCATAAAGAATCCATTTTTCATTTTTAAGCATAAGGAAATCATATTATGTGTATTGAATAAAGATTCATAATGCCAGTGTATTGATTTTAATTTTGTTACAATAATATTTTAAAATTTTAATTTAAGAGAATGGGGAAAAAGGGGTAGAATGGATGAAGCCCTTATGGTGGCTTTGTAATCCATTTGCCAGAATACTAATTTCAAACAATGATTTCGATCTAGCTGGAGGTGAGTATCATTAAATAATTAGACAAGTAGAAAAATGAAAAAGTGCAGCCCCCTTTCATGTAGTTAGATCACTTCTAATACGATTTCTCTTTATCTTCTGCCTTTAAATTGCACTAATATATAAGAAAGCTACAAAGATAGAAACATTTTAAAAAGTGAGAATATGAGGTTGGAGAACACCCTCTCAAGATGAACAATACAGGGGAGATAGTTTCTTTTCAGGTGAAATTGATACTTCTTAGTTTGGAGTTCCATCTCATGTTCAATTTGATTTCTCCCTATAGTGATTTCAGTTATTTTTATAGCTGCTTCTTGCTATGTAGAAACATTTGTTTAAGGAGTCATTACAATTATGATTGATCTGTCTGCACATAATACACTTGTCTTCTCCAGGAGCATGAAAAAAGATCTAAATAGATGCTCAAAATGATATATGCTAAAGGAGCCGATTGCAGACTAAGCTGCATTAGTGGCATTTAGCAAGCTGAGGGGTTGCTAAAAGGAGAGCAGACAGCAGTTTGGTGGATAGACACAGGCCAAAATCTTTAAGTAGAGAGGGTATTAAAGACAGTAAATTTTATGGGGTTTGTTGTCATTGTATTAAATTATATCAAATGAGAGGGAAGAAAGCTTACTAACAACTGAAAAACACTCAAAATTTTAGAAAAGGAAAGCAAATGTAAGGACTTTGTAAGCTGAACTTATTTTATTTCTCTCAAAGCCTACATGGAAGTGTTCACTGTATAATTTTGAATAAAATTAAAGAATAAGAGATAGATGAATGTAAAGTCACAAGAAGCAAGTTAGTTGAGGACATTCTCACATTTAAATAGTGTTCCCCATTTTGGAAGTAAATGAAGTACTTACATGTGGAAAGAAAAATAATTATCTGGATATTTCTTAAGTACGTACAAACATCAGCAGAAAAAAAAGCAATTTATTCATTCTACACATGCTTATTTAAATTCTCATTATGGTATTTAAAACCACACTTGGATAAAATATTAAAAATAAACATACTGGCTACTAGATCAGCTTGTGCAGTTAAGCATGATTGAGGTTGAAAAATATCCAGAAACTGAGCTGAGTACAATACCATGAAGACACTTCACTGGCAGGTAGGAAGTTGCATAGTGGGAGAGGAAGGTTAAGGTGGTATAGCTACCTCCCTTTGACTTTATGTCTAATGTGAATCATTACACAAAGGATATTTTAGAAAATAAGCTTGGAAGCCTGTTTTCCAAAGCCTTTTCTTTTTTTACTGTGTGTTTCTCATTCAGCTCAAGCTACCTTAACAAAATTGTATGTAGCTTGAATAATATTCATTTATTTCTTCCAAGAAGAAAAGGATGTCTATGATCAAGTTATTGGTAGGTTCAGTGCTTTTTAAAACCCTCTCATCTAAATTACTTTCCCAAAACTTTATCTCGGGGTGTGTGGGGTGGGCAACAAATAGTCAGTTCATGACTGTATAATATAAAACACAGAAGAAAGAAACATGGACTCATGTTGTAAGTTTAAATGCAAGTTCAATTTCTTTATGCCTTGGTTTCTCCATAATAACAAAAATAAAACACTTTATTTCTTCTATGATCATTAGTGTTTTTCCCATGACTAGGACAAAATACCTATTATCCACATTTGAAAGGAAAGATTTAACTTGGCTCACAGTTTCAGGGCATTCAGTCCATGGTTGACTGGCTCCAAAGCAGAAACATCATGGCAGATGGGCATGCAGTGCAAAGATGCCTAGTTCATGGTTGCCTGGCAACAGAGTAGGCCAACAGCACCAGAGTAGAAAGGGGTGGGGGACCATGACTTCATAATCCACCCACTCAGACACACTCAGAATTATACTTTACTCTCCTCTAGTGTTTTCTTAATTCAAACAAGTTGACATGTCAGAGTTAACAGTCACACCAAAGAATAAATAATGCTAGTAAACAAAAGATGTATTACAAGACTAAAGTGCGTATTTCTAGGATCGTTTTATCATATGTGGAAATAGTTTTCTTAGTTTACATGTCTCTTAAAAACACTCTTAGCTTATAAAATTGAAATAATTTATCTTTCCTTTAACTGGGAATAGTTCCAAATTGGCATGGTTCATTCAAAGTGCTGATTTTAAATTGTGCAAAAACCATGCTCCGGGTCCTTTCCCAAAGAGCAGATTGCATCTCTTCTTGCTTCCTCCTCTCAGCACTGGCAGTATGCTTTGCTCCTAATAAGTCTGGAGAGCCACAAGCTGTCTTGCTTGAAGTATCCTAATTTGCCACATGGAATCTATGTCAGTGTAACAGTGCTAGGTAAGAATGAGTGCTCGGTAGATTTTGTGGAATGTTCTGGAAATGTGGGGTAACTCATGGAATTTATTTGTTAAAGGTTAGGTTACATGATTAACACAAGTGGATAATGTCCATTACTTTTTCATTAGGACAAGACTTTGGTATCACATTCTTCTGGAGAGTAGGTGTCTGTGAGTTTATGAGTGTATGTGACTGTGTCCACAGGACAGGAATATGTACAGCATAAATGTGGATTATAATTTAAAAATAAAATAAAATCAGGTTTGGTTTCCTTAACATAGCCTGTATCAACTATGATCATTCCTTCCTTCTTCTGGGAGGACCACTCTTCATATTTCTTGTATTTTGAGGTTGATGAGTGCCTGCTCTGTGGTACCGCAGAGAATATGCGTCTCATCTGTCGGGTTCCCTCAGCTCTATGACCCGTCTTGACAGGCACGTAGACAATGAGGCAGCACAGCTAATTTGTGACAGTGTAGACTCCTGCCTTGGTTACTTGTTCAAATCACAGTTTGTGACAACGCAATTGTAGTCCTCTTTCAGGAGGTAAGGAGATAGGTACCAGTCCTCAGAGATCTTAGCAATATTTTAATGAAGAATGGGAACTTTATTAATAATTAGGAAGAGAAGAAAATTATAATTTGAAAATTATGGTTAAGTCTCTTAATCTATGAAGGTTGTTGACTGAGTTTATATTGAAGTTAGAATTTCTTGTGAGATTCTAAACTTACAATTTACAAAGATGCACCTTCAGTTCTGTGTCTTTCTCATTCTTTTTTATGGAAGACGGTTAAAGAAAATGCTTTATTGCTGCCAACCAGTCACTGAATAGTGACTTTTCCCTGTATAGAAGAAATCGAAGGAGCACATTTTCCTAAAATCTCAAGATTCAATTTGCGCCTTATTGATACTGAATTTATACAAGCTACCACTATGTGTTTTGCCACAAGTTTTAGGATTCCACATATATATTTGCGTATGCTAAATATACATAAAATATATTACTAGTTTTCTAGATATAGTTTAACAAAAAAAGAAAAAAATGAACTAAGGAATTTTCTATAAAGACAAAGTATTTTTATTATGCCAGTTTTAGTAACTGGCAAAAATAATTATTAGAGATCCAGGATGTCTTTATTTTAAAGTTGCATTATTGTTGTTCTATTCTGTCCTCTGTAAAAGAATGGGCACGAATAAAAAAAAGTTTTAAAATGTTTAAGAAAGGTATTTGAAGGTACAGTTTGGAGCTTTTGTAGGCCAAGTGCCATCTGTTTCTACAAATTGTAACATTTTATTATTAACGACTCCCAAATTGGGAAGCAGTCTACTTCAGTGGGGAGGACAGATTTCTGTCCATCTGTGCCCACACTGCCGCATGTCACTTGCACTTTAGATCTGCGTAGCTTTGAGCTGCTGGAGATGCCGCGAGGTTGAGGTGGAGCTGCCTATAGCCTGTTCTGTCTCCCAGGCTGTGCTTCACTGCCAGCTGGTGCCTCTGCCCCGCCCCAGGCCTGCTGGGCCTTGGAGCTTGGCCTTGCCTAGCTTCTTCTCCAGAAAATGTTCACTTTAAACACTCGCAGGTATCGTCTGCAGAGCTTCATCTGTGGTGTGACTCGGACAGGCATTGTGGTCCTTATTTAAGTGGTTTCTATCTCAATATTTGAGAATGTGCAAAGTTCTCCTGTGACTTTTCCTTTTTTTCAGTTCTTTAGTAGTTCTCTCAGTGTTGAGAAATGGAGGGGAGATCCTATTTTTATTGTTGAAAACAAGTAGAGAGGGGGTGAGGCTGAATTTGTGTGCCTTTGAATATGACATGTTCATTTTATTTTAGTTTGGTTTTCGGAAACAAGGTCTTGCTAGATGTAGTTCAGAGCTTCAGTGTGCTATGTAGCAGAGGCTGGCCTTGAAGTTGCTAGGATCCTCCTGCCTCAACCTCCCAAGGGCTAGGATTCTAGCTGTGGGCCACCACACCCAGGTGGCATGTTTATTTTAAATCCCTTATTGCTTTTGTGTTGCCTTTTTTATTGCAAAAAAAAAATATTAACAACAAAACAAAACAAAAAAACTTATGCTTGGGCTGTTTAAATTGTACTTTGCTTTCCCTTTTCCCCAAAAGTGCTTATCAGATTGTTGTGGAGGAGCTGCAGCCACACAGAGCCAAGCGGGAAGCCGGGGCCATGGAGTGCTACCAGGTTCCTGTCACCTACCAGAGCTCCGTGAGCGGGGGCTCCCCCTATTACTTCGCTGCTGAGCTGCCCCCCGGGAATCTCCCAGAGCCTGCCCCCTTCACCGTGGGCGACAACAGGACCTATCAGGGCTTCTGGAACCCGCCCTTGGCTCCCCGCAAGGGATACAACATCTACTTCCAGGCCATGAGCAGTGTGGAGAAGGTGAGTGCCCTCCAAACCCTGCGGCCTCCTGACTGAGCAAAAGCCAGAGCAGCACTGGCCCAGAGGAATAAGAAAAAGAAGCCAAGGAGAGGAGGGTGGCCGTACAGAGAGGGTTGCTTCTGCTCCTAGCCGCTTTGGGCCTGGCAGCTGGCAGTTTCGTGGCTTGCGACTCCGGTTTCCTAGTAATCACTGCCCCAGGGCCTTCTGCAGCAAAGCCCACAGAGGCCAGGCTGTGCCCCTTGCAGGGGGTCCCAGGCATTGCTCTTTCTCCCTTGCTCCCCAGTGGCTGCTTCAAAAGGTTACATTAGCCGGGCATGGTGGCGCACGCCTTTAATCCCAGCACTTGGGAGACTGAGGTAGGTGGAGCGTTGTGAGTTCGAGGCCGGCTTGGGCTACAACGTGAGCACAAGGCCGGCCTGAGCTACATAGTGCGACCCTGCCTCAAAAAACCAGTGCCGGGAGTTTGGCTCAGTGTCTTAAGTGCCTGCCCTGGCAAGGCACGAGGTTGTGAGTTCAATCTCCGGTGCCGCAAAAAAAAAAAAAAAAAAAAGGTTACATTTACTGCAGGATAAACACAATGCACATTCCATGAAGGGCCAATAAGGGATTCTAAGCCTTTCACGGCACCTGCCAAATAGTAAATAGCAAGTAACAAACCTCAGGTTAGGAAGTAACAGGCCGTCTGCAGCCCTGTGTACAGCACCTGAATGCAAGGCTGCCCACCGGCCTGCTGCCCACGCCGGACACAGCTGTTTTCCCAATGCTGCTGCTGATCCCAAGTGAATATCCGAGAAGGAAGCTCCAGAGGACATTAGAAATGACCAGTGGCTTCGTGTGGGGAGAAACAACCTGGCCTTTTCGGTCTCATGCTGTTCTCTTTAACAAACTTTCCTTTCTTAAAACTTAAAAAAAATGCGTATTGGCAGAGAGGGATAGAAACTTACACAACTTAGCATCCAGTTGAGTACTGAAATGTTGGTGGACCTGCAGCCATTAGAACAATTTTGGGTTTTGTTGTTGTTGATTTTATAAAACTGAGTCCCCAAAATGGGCACCCAGGAGCTGATGTGAAATTTGTGGTAGCCGATTACCTCTGTCATGTTATATCTTGGAATTGTTTAATTGGAAGACATTGTTCATTTGCATTTCTGCACAGGCCCCTAGAACTTGAGGATTGAGGACAAAAGCTTTATGCTTTGGCTGGCCTATGTGTTTGGCTTGCATATATAGCAATGAAAACTTCTAGCATCTTCTAGAGGTACTGCAAATCAGGATGCTAGTCCTTGAAGGTGCTTTCCTCTCCTTGTAGTCACCTGTGTAATTGGAAGTCTTTGGAGACAAGGCCCTGGCCTACTTCCCTAACACCCATCATTCCCAAGGACTGCTACAGCTGGGCTGCTCCAAAGGAAAACCCTGATGGTTACTAATCCATTGTGGATACAGAGTAGCATAGAGGTGGAAAAGCCTGGTTCTGCCTTTGTGTTTTCATCTCTAGAGAAGTGAAAAGTTCCAGATAAACTCTTGTTCAGTGGTAGAGAGTAAGAGGGATATGTCAATGTCTGTTACTTATGGAGGACTTCCTGCTGCACTGTTTAAAGGCTTTATTCTGCATTTTCTTTTCTAATGTATCTACGCTTACTACTTAGAGTAGCACCTTTGTTTTTCACAAACTCCTTGGCAAAAGGAGTTTTAAAACTGGCCTGGCTCTCACCAGCAGAGCCTGGTAATCCCTTCACAAAGTCGACAGAGATTGCTTTCGGGAAATCAGAATCCCTTTGGGCCTTTATGAGAATGTGAAAATCTCTCTTGCAGCTTCCTACGAAGGTCACAATTAAGTAACACAGATGTACGATTACTTTTTAACTTGCTATTCCTCCCTCAGTGCTTTGTTTTGTTTAATTTGAAAACAAATGTTTAAGGGAAAATTATAAGTTATTTGTCTCTACCAATATATAGCTCTCTTCATGATGGAGTTGTAAATGTTTCTTGAAAACAAATAGCTTCTGGTTTTCAAGAAACCATTCCTTGTGTGTAGAACCAGTAGGCACATATGGAAGGGGCTGAGACACCAAAGAAAGAGACAGACAGATCAAGGATTGCATAAAATGCTTCTTAGAGATTTATGGACAAGTATAGCTGGGTGGAAGCAAGACAGGAAGATCCCATACCCCAAGGAAAGAGAAAGGGTTTATGTGCTGAGCTGGACAAACATGGCCTGTGCTCAGCCAGAATGTATTTGGCTTCTTGAAAACTTTCTATGTCCAGTGTGTGCTAGGAAACAGTGCAGGTGTAGTGGCCAGACTATCTCAATGGCTTTGTTTGCCTGGGAGGGTTTGGGACACAGGCCACTGGCACATGGTAGACAAAATGGCGGTTGCAACCAAAATGTCCGTAGTCAGTCAGGCTGGGTCTCCACAGCCTCCATTAAGTTCACTGACTTTGACACCTCTTCTAACCTGTTGTGTTTCCAAAGGCAGACACTGAACGAAGCCCAGAATATCTTTTGTTTCCTACTTCCCCCCAACATTAAAAAATAGTAGTAATTCTTGTCACTTCCTCCTCATACTTTTACTTTCTCTACTCTGTTCTTCTATCAAGAGGTAAAACGTAATCTACATTGAGAAACATTTAACTCTTCACAGCTAAATTAAAGGGAAGCTGCAACTGTGACACAATGTTTAGATGATGCTTCTGATTACTAACATTTACCTCTTTAGTCATCTAAGATCCCAGCAAGGGAATATAATGTTTAGCTTCAGTATGAGTCTATAGCTATCAGGTAAAATTTATGTTTACATTAGGTTCTAATTTATATTAGCTGCATATATATATATATATATATATATATATTTTTTTTTTTCCTTTCTGATGGTTTAAGAAGCAAACAATTCTATACTTGTCCCTGACAAAGTGAAAATGGATGTCTGCATCTTCAGAAAATACTGGATATTTTCTGAAAGTTTTTATTTTAGATTTTAAAAAATTCTGAGAATGCATGTCAGGAAACAAGAAAATTTCTTAATACCATAATTCTCCAATAAAAACACTCCTTAGTAATAGAATTCTGTGTAACTGTCATTTTGTGATTGTGGCCCCAATCTGCATTCTGAACCCTACAGAAGAAGAAGGATCAGTAAGATCATCAGTGAACCAAGACAGCACTCTCCGCAGTGTAATTCTGTATAATCCTATTTTATGATCCCAGATTGATTTTCATAATAATTGTAGTTTGCGAAACAGGAATGATGACTTATATGTTGACTATTTTCTTTTATTTTTCACTCCATCAGGAAACTAAAACCCAGTGTGTACGAATTGCTACAAAAGGTAAGCAACTTGCTTTTCTTTTTTTTTTTTTTAACTCCATTCATCCCTTCTCTAAAATGAAAGGGCTTTGTTCTGTACCTTGAGCTAATTAAAGGTGGCATTTCTATCACAGAATATTTGTAGTAGGGCCCATCAAACCTTAGAGACAAGTTCTCTGGCTCATGTAGCTGTGTTTAATACATATAATGGGGTCTTCCATCCCATCCTGTAGAACTTGACTGAAGGAATCTTGTTAGAGAATAAGAAATATTTAAAAAGGGCTTATTTCTGCTATTTATCTCCTGAAAGGTCTTATGCTACTGATCAACCAATGTGTTAAGAAAAACTAAACAATAGCAGCTCTAAGTAGCAAGGTCCTTGTTTAAAAATCTCTGTTACTGTCTGTGATAGACAATCAAATGCAGAAAGAACAAAGCTGGTCGTATGTGTGGAAGATAGGTGTGGAGATGACTCCGTGTTTTCCTCACAAGTACATTCCAGTAGAACGTGGTTTGATTTTCTTTTTTCATTCAATTAATGCCAGGAAATCATATCTGTGATGGGTAGTAGCCAGGGCAATTCCTGCTGACCATACCTCTTATGACTTGACTGCCTAGTTAGTTTGAGAAGACAAAACATTAACATCTTTGAATGTGTAGTTACAGTTTGGAGTGTTGGGAAATCTCCCACATTTCTATATTTACAGTCCATCAGGTAAGAGTTATTTGGTTGTTCCCACAAAGGAGAGATCACTCCTTTGTATTTCTAGCAAGAAAAATCAAAACAAGCTGTCTACAAGCAGGCAGAATCTCCTTAGAGTGCTGGTCCTTGGGGTGGTTTGTTGGCTTTATTAGTAGTAGACCCACATTTATGCGCGGTAGTTGATTCATTTGGGATGAAAATAAATAGCCAAGTTCTGTTTGTGCTGGCATCTTTCCTTTCATCATTTCTCTCTGTCTAGTACTCAGTCTTCTCAATTAGCATTTGTGTTTTACTCTTGATGTGTAAAGGCAATGAAGACGTTTTCCTTGCCCATGAGAATAATACAGAGGCTTCATAGAAGAAAAACAAATACTCGTTTGATTCCAATGTTAAAATTCTTCATGTTAGCTTTTAAAAAATTAAGCAAGCCTTCATGAAAGAAAGAACATATATACAGAGGCATGTAGTGTATGAATATTTATTTTATTTTAAAAATTTAGACATAGATCAGGAATTAGATTTGAAGTTTCTGACATTAATGACAGAAGGCATTTAGGTGTGTATTACCTACGATTTTCCAGATTTAAAGTAGTGCCAGACAGGTAAAATGGTCTCACATCAACCCCTGAGAAAGTTCTTTAGTTATACTAATGCTATATTTTTATAAATGAGAAAAGAAAGGCATAAATGATTTTTTTAACCTTTTAAATTTTCATACTTATATGCTTTTGTCTCAACCTTTAAGTGTCATTTTTGTCCTCTGAATACAGATATAAGCATGCTGGTAAATACATGATATTTAGACTTCAGAAAGGTGGGAGATTATGGAAATGAGTTTTAATATGTGCAATAAAACACTGGCCAGAAACTCAGGATTTTAAGAAAGAGTCCATTTATTTATCCTCTGATGATTTAGCTTTGTTGTATGTCTTGATGTCAGGTTAACAAGCTGGTGAGGTAACAGAAAGGAAATTGGCCATAGACTACCTAGATGTAAATCGTGATTGTTGCTCTTTAGTAGTTCCTTAGCCTTGGCCACATTATGAAAGCTCTCCTTCCAAAATAAGAAGAATAGAGCACACATCTCACTTTTATTGTAAGGATTAAACTACATTGCAGTCCTGTCTTATCCAAAGGTTTTCCTTCTATCTGTGGTCAATCATGGCCTGAAAGTATTGGATGGGAATTTTCAGAAACAAACAACTCATAAGTTTTAAATTGCATGCCATTCTGCAGAGTACGATAAAATCTCACACCATCGTGCTCTGTCTTGCCTGGGACCTGAATCATCCCTTTGTCTGTCAGAGCCATGGTGAATACACTACCTACACATTAGACACTTCATAGCCACCTCAGTTATCAGATCAACTGCAGTGCTATGGCAATGTCTTGTGTTAATGCACCCCTTAATTTACTTAATGACGGTCCCAAAGTAAAAGAATAGTAATGCTGGGAATATTATTGCGATGTAGTGTTTTAAAGTGACTTATTTCATTATAATTATTATTAAGTCCTTAGTGTACCTAATTTATAAATTAAATTTTATCTTGGGTAGGTATGTATAAGAAAAAAAGAAAATTTAGCACTATATACATAGAATATGAGACTATCTGTGGCTTTGATCTACTGAGGGTTTTGAAACAGTTTCCAGAGCTAAGGAAATCTGCTGTATGTGTCTAGCATGATGGAAATGTCACAGCATGTTATCTTCTGTGCTACTGTTGTGTTTGTAATAGCTTTCTCTTACTTCAGAAGGACATAGGTTGTGCTATTCAGTTATGAAGAAATATGTATAAATACTAGAGTAAACTAAATACTAAAATACTAAAACAAATACTACACTAAAAAAAATAAATACTAAATACTAAAGTAAATGGAAGTCTTTTGGAGGAAAAACTAAAATTTTGTTTTAGTGTTTCTACTTAGCTATAATGTTTTTCCAGGCCTAAACACTAACATTTTTCTAACTGTGAAAAACCACATTTTTAAAAGTAATATCAGCTTGTTTCCTATAAACAACATTTTAAACTAACACTGTATAAGTATGGTCAGCTTTGACCTTCGTAGTTTGAACTTAAAATGAAAACTAATTCAGGCAAATTTCATGCTATAATTCAATAATCTGGTACTTGGGTGTGTCCCCAGGCTGAGAGTCAAATTAACTGTCACAAATATTTGTTGAATCAGTAATTGAATTTAAACTAAATTTAAGGTAGAGTTTCAGCTTTAGTATTTAATCGAACAACTTACAGTAATCCACAGTTCTGAAAAGTGTCAAATGAGTTTATACATGAGTTAAAATAAATTCAGTATACAACTAGAGATGTATTTTATTGGTTTTTTAATGTGCATTTAAATTGTGATATATACTTTACTTTGTAATATAGAATGTTTTCCCAAAGCTGTCACTTTATTTTTTCTAGATGGAACATAATTAATTAGAAACATAATTTATAAACTAAAGTGTGTTAAATTTAATCCTAGTCTATCTCTGATCTAGATTTATTCAATTGAGTTTGCTCCTAGTAAGTTCTGTGACAAGGAATGATTTCTTATTCATAAATGATCCAAAATTCTGTCTTCAACTTCACCACTGTAATCCTTATTACTACATTCTATTATGTTTTTGGCTCTCCTGGTAGACACATTTCATGTGAAGGACTTGCTCTAGTGATTTAATCGAAATTAAACATGATTTATTGGAGCAGAGGGTCCAAGAAAAATCTAATTTTTACCTCTTATTACTTAGATTCTGGTTTTAGCTACTACGCTAAAAGATTACAATTCTTTTAAATGTCATATAACTGTTCATAACTCACCAACACAAGGATACATCATATTTGGTAATGAGAAACTCTTTGAGTTCATTAGCTGGATTTACAACTGACAAAGTAAAAATAAGAACTGTAGATAATCATACTTTTTCTCAACATAAGACTAGTGCTACAAATCAATAAGAGTAACACTCATTTTCTCCCAATGTTTTTATTTTTTTCACAATTTGAATTATTTTTAAAAATTATACCAGTTCTCTCATCACTACTCCATACTTGGAATGTCCTGTGTCTCGTGATTTCTTTTAAGTCACCTCCAACAGTACTACAGGGCCATTTGTCGGTAGGAGACTTTCTCCATCATGCTTCCAGAGAAATACCATCCTCAGAGAACCGTGGCACCCTCGGGCATGAAGACCTCCAAAGAGTTCAGCTCACTCCTTCCTCACGGCCTGAAACTAGGTGAAAGTTCAGTATTTCTCTCATTTAAAATTAGGTTAAAGTCTCCTTTGCACATAGGATACTATGGCTCTGATTATTTCTGGCAGAATGATGGTAACTATTAGGATACAGGAATAAATAGGAGAAGGAAAACTAACTTGTGTGCCTAATAGGTAGGAGAAGGAAGTGCAATAATCAAGAAAGAGAATTAAGAGGATCTCACAGTTGATCTCTGAAACCTTTTTCTAAGCAAACATTGGGAACACAGTGAGCGAGTGAAGGAATTGCTACCAGCCAATGTTAAATTCTGTTCACAGACATTCATATTTTAGGTATTAACAATGAAGGACAACCCAAGCATTTGTACATTTTGGAAATGAAGTTGTTTCATGAGGAGGCCTTGACCAGCTGCCAGCTGTTCCATGAGAAGCTGGTTGGAGGTGCTTTACACTGCTGCGTAATTCTGCAGGAAAGAAGGGATTCTGTGATGCCTGATCACTGTCATTGTTTACTGTGTAAAGAGAAAGAATATCTCACATTAATTATAATACTATATTCAAACACCTAGAGAAGACTGGAAAAATAATACATTGATAACCCTAAGACATTTAACTGATAATGCACTTCAAATTCATAAAATTGGTGGTTGCATCATTAATATTCAAAAATCAATAGCTTACAGGAAAGGAACAAATAAGACAATAATTTTTGAATATACAATGCATGTGACAAAAGCCAGAGTGATAATCTGACTGATAAGAGAAAATATTTCTACACTGAAAATAATAAAATATTTGTGAGGAAAATGAAGCAAGTCTTATATAAACAGATGTAATAGATTTATGGATTAGACTACTTAGAATTGGTAAATGCCAGTTCTCCCATAGTAACCTGTAAATTTAAAGCAATCAGAATTTCTTTCTTTTCTTTTTTTTAATTTGACTGTCTGAGTCTAAAACTAACATGGATATGCCAAGGGTCAACAAAATTAAGGCAATCTTGAAGAAATATAATTTTGGGGTTATTAAGGCCCATTTAAAGTTACAGTAATTAAGACAGTGTACTCTTAAGTGATCTAAACAATGAAAGAGAAAATTGAGAAATAAACCAACA